>JAOXNR010054350.1:0-12704 GCA_028571225.1 Parsonsia alboflavescens | reverse complement strand
GATATGAGTAATTGTGAAATGTTGTGAAAAATTGGGTAAATAAGAAATTACTGTTTTAATATGGGTAAAAATGAAAATGCCCTCTTGTTAAGCCGTGACCGATGGACCTGGTTTTTTGTTTTACAACACGACCCAACCTGTCTAGCAGCTCAGCACAAAGCTGACGAATCGGGCATCTAACCTGTTGAGAGCCTGGTCGGACAAGGCCTGATTGCTCGCGCTCAACCTCTACATTGCTTTCGAATTTGCAGAATTATTTTTGTCGAATTTATAAAGAATTTTCTTTTAGAAAAATATATTATTAAAAAAAGAAAAAGAATATTCTATACCTTGCTTTCTTTCCGAAAAAGGAAAGAAAGAAAGATAGTTGTCGTAAAAATAATGGGATCGAAATTAGACCACGAAAATATTAATTGTATGTGATTACTTTTTGTAGCAAATATTGATTGTCAATTTAATTATAAATCCATTTTCTGTTAATTATAGTAAAAAGTAACGGAATAGAAAGAGAGAAATCTTTTTAATTGTTCGAGTAGACATATATATATATATATATTTTTTTTTTTCTAATATAAATCTTTTTAATGGTTCAAAGCATAAGAGTTAAGGATAAATAAGTTTATTTTTATAATAAAAGTTTTTAATGAAGTCTGTTTTTATATATAATAAATCCAAGAATGGATAGGAATAGAATCACAAATTAATTCAAAAACGTGCATGAAGATAATTATATTCAGTATTTAACTATGATCCAATTATGCATAATAATTATCTTTATCTTTTTTATTATTTCATTTAATACCTTTCTTTTTATAGATGATCCATACAATATTATTTAATTTAAATGGTTCAATCCAAGATTTTCTTTTATGCTTAAAAAAATCTCACTAAACTGAGGCAAATCAAACAGAGAATTCCAAATGATAATATAAGAAATTCCAAAACATCACAATTATAAACGGAGAAGAATTAACCCTGGGGTGACCTCTCGCACTGTGCCTTCCTTGCTTTTTTATTTCTCTCCTTACAGTATTTTGAAAATTTATTTTATTTAATTCATATGTACATCTTAATACTTTTTTTGACATAATCTTTGAAAAAAAATAAAGATTTATATATTGAAATAAATATATATTATGTTAAGAAAACAATGTTTAATTAAATATATTAAAATGTTATCATTTAATACATTATAATTTATAAAATATAACTATTCTATTAAATCTTTAAAAATATAATTTATCCTTCAGGCCCACTTATTTCGCAGCCAAAATGACGTCGTTTTGGCTGTTGCGCTCCGCCAGTTGCGTTTTATAGCAATTCCGTAAATATATATATATATATATCGTAATGTAATGGAGTGTTATGGAGAATACTTTATGGAGTGTTCATGTTAAGTTTTTAACAATCAAAATTAACTGTCAACATTTTTTTAGTTTATAGTATTTCATATACTAAACTCTAAAAGAATAAATTAAACCATAGGGATATTTGATCAAATTTATTTTTCAAAAAAAGACACTTGATCATTTACTTCGATCATTATAGACCTAACAGGACCACTCAAGAAGGTGTACTATATAGCATATTATAGTATTTTCATATATATATATATACACACACATGTGTATGTGGATATTAGATAGTTTAATTTAGAGTAATTAAAATTATAAATATAGATATTTAATTTTTTTAGAAAAATAATTGATAGTAATTTATATGTCTTTTCTAAAAATAATATTGTTTTTTTTTAAAAAAAAGACTTTTATTTTGCTAATTAATTAGGTTTAGTTCTTCTCTTTTTTTGTAATTAATTTATATGTCTCTTCTAATTAGGTTTTTTTTTTTTGCTAATTAATTAGCGAGGACAAACACCCATGTAATATGCGGGAAGTTATTAAGGTAAAATTAAAAATAGAAATATAATATAATTGAAAAAAAAAGATAATTTAATGTGTCACTCAAAATCAATTCAAATTAATATCTTTTCTATGATTAAAAATTTAAGAATAAGAAAATTCAATTAATTAAATTCATATTATATAATATTTTTCTTTTAAAATTCATTTGATTGTTTGTTATATTTATATTTTTCAAATTATATTGTAATATAAGTGTTCTTTTTTATATTTTAAAATGTTATTTAATAATGTGTTATCACTCTTATTTTTGTTTAAAAATGTTGGATGAAGTTTTCATTTTAAGAAAATTAAATGGTATTTAAATGATTTTTTTTTTGCATCAGGAAAAAAAATATTAAAGCTAAATGTAATAATAATAAAAATAAATTTAATGTGAAATCTGCCACCCATCCAAATTTTCATATTTTTAAAAATTCAAATATATATAATAAACCACTAAATCCTTATGATTAATTTTTGCTATTTTCAGAAATTACCATTGTATTACACAAATAAATACTTAAGATAATAATAATCTAACACTTTTTAATAGAGATATTTTTAAGTCAAAAATCTTTCAGATAAGTGATTACTCTTTCTTCTTTATTATATCTTTCCCTACAATCTTTTAACATTTATATTTGTTTTTAAGTAATGACATTTGTCAGACTTCCAAACTAACCGTCTTTCTTATATATATATTACCATACAAAAGTTACAAAATCATACTAAATTCATTATATTAATTTTTAAAAAATTGCTTTATTGTAACAGGTCAGTTTGCTCATTTAAAATGTTTTTGGAAGAAATTAAATTATTATACTAAAACATATCCAATCATGAATGGAATAATTTTTCAACAATAAATAAAAAAAAACTTTTTCATCTAGGGGTAACTATACTAGTGGGGAGGTGCTTTGGATGCAGAGAGACCACGCCATTAATACCCATAAACATTAGGATTGCCACAAATTGCGCCTATCCTCTCGTTTGTTGTTTAGAAATAAAATAATACGGCAGTTGCTTTGAGAAGGATTGAAAAGCAAGATTAATTTTTAAAATAATAATAATCTAATTATTAAAAAAAAAAAGTCTTAAATCTTGAAAGGGTTTAAAATTAAAAGTGAAGAAGAAGATCACAGTAGGCTGTTTTTACAAGTCCATGCTCCCATTTGGGTTCTCGGAGGAGAAGAGCAAACCATACTCGGTGAAAGAAATGAAATTAATAATACTAATAATAATACACCTTAATAATGATAATAATAGCATACCCTTTTTCTTTCAAAAACAATAATAATTAATAAAAAAATTTTCAGAAAATAAAGACGTTCAATTTTAAATTAACGAACACAAAAATAAATAGAATAGAGAAAAAAAGAAATATCTTATCAATCTTTAAAATAAAATCAAACAAAGAAAAAGGATTCTAATTTTGGATTTTCTCATCCTTCAAATTAATTAATAACACTTTGTCGCACTGTATTTGCAATAGCACCATGTTCACAAGTACAGATTTTCTTCCCCGGAAACGCTGGACCACTATCTTTGCAGTAGGTTCTGATTAGGTTACTCCCATTTTGCCTGTTTGCATATCTTCAATCAATGATTTTCGTTGCATTCTGTGATCACCGTTTGAGCAAAGCTTGATCCGATCATCAATGCCAGAATGATACAAAGGGCAAACCTGACATGAAACTTTTTCCATTGAAGAAATGACAGGAGAAGGAAAAGGGCAAATAGTTTTGGGGCAAAAAATGATGCTAAGAGGCAATGTTTTTTTTTAAAAAAAAAAAAATTATTATTATTATTATTATTATTTTTTGGTGGGTAGAAAGAAGCTAATAAGATATATATTTACAAGTAAATTGACTTTGAGATTATTCCTTTTGAAAATTTTTTATATGAACTAAGTTCATACTCCACACAAGATCTTGTGGTTCACATTAAGTCATATTATAATAATTGTTCAAAGGTATATGAGACATGGACCTTGTCCAAACATTTTAACTATTATAGAAATTTCCAATTAAAGGAAAAAATAATGGAAAATTCTTAGATGAACCTCGTATATGTCCTATCTAATTTACCTTATAATTTATTTCAATCCAAGTAAATAATAATAATAAAAAAATGTTATTATGCATGGTTCCATCAGAAGGGGAAAATTCTGATGTGGACTTTGGCTTGTAACTCACAGATGAAACTTATGGTTTACATTGAATCACGTCATAATAATTGACCAAAACATACACATACTTTCTCGTGGGATTCAAACTTAATAACCTTCTTGATTTTTTTTTCCTTCAATTTATTTGAATCGATATGAATCACAATATTCATTGTAAAAACATGGATCAAGATCCTTATCAGAATTCTCCATTTTCTTTAGTATTATGAAAGCAAATAATTAAAAGACATTCACTAATAGCCCTTTTGCTAAAATGTTGTTTCTCAAACTAGATCAGACTAGTCGGTTGAATTGATTATATTGAAAACCAATCATCAAATCAATTCAAAAGATGGTATTGAACTATTTGTTTCATCAAAATTGCTCTACATTTGTCAAATCGTAATAGATCGATCAGTTGAACAGGTGAATAAGTCAGTTCAAAATCAGACAAACTATTTTTTTTTATTAAAAAAAACACAAATTGAGACCAAATTAATCAAAATTCAATATAAAATTTTAATTATATTTTAGAATTAAATCATTCTTAAATAAAATTGTATATCTACTCATTTAATTATTCTAAAAAATGAAAGATTTTACTTAAAATATATTTCATTATTTAATATTAAGAAGAAAATGAATATTTTATAATTATTAAACTTTACCGACACTAGGATTAACATGTTTATATCAATATAAATTAATTCTTTTAATTTTTTTTTATAAAAAAATTAATATCATATATATATATATATTTATAGTTATATAAAGTTATAAACTTAATTTGAATACAGTTGAATCATTAAACTATGAATTAGTAAATTTTACAGTTCATTGTTTGGTTTGGTTTTGAAAACATTGCACGATAAATCTCATATGGATCTTTCTCAATTTTGTGGACTAATTTGCACTTTTATATATATGTGTAAAACCAATGTTTTTTAAAATCAGACCGGACATTGAAATGGATTGATGGAGAGACTAAGGTCAAGGCGGTTCAATAGTGTTTTTTGACCTTTATAATTTATAATTATTTTGACTTATTTGAAAATATAGTACAAAAAAATTATATAAGAAAAGAAGATTAATCTTAATTTATGTGAAAAATACCAGATTTTATATATGCATTTTAGGAAGAAAAAAGAGAGTTAATACTTGATTCTGACTACAAATTTCACTTTGTTAGATTGAAAATGATAATAAAAGTAAATCGTCTATGTGTATTAACAGTTTAATATCGTGCAAAAATTCTTAGAAACTTATATATCTTTTAAAAAATTCGATCAAGTAATGATAGCTACAACTCATGTAATATTTTATAATCACAGACAATATGCAATGGAAATTCATAAGCTCCCCAAAAATCACATCTAGGATCTCATCTCAAAAACCATGTAAAAATAAGAGTTTTTAGCACATTTGGTCTCCATATGTTTGCATCAAAGTATAATATGATCCGGTAAAATTTTTTTCAATCATTATATGAGCAGCCATTATGATCCCTTAATATATTATGGACAACCATTTTAGTCTTAACTACCATTTTTTCAAGCAAAACACTCATTGGAACAGTTCATTTTATTAGTACATGATAACTTTTCAGGGGCAAAATTGTTCATCTCATCCTTGCTATCAAAATCCAACCAACCTAAGGGTTGTGAATGAATTTTGGTTGTCCAGTTAATTTAGTTGGATTTATTAATCCAAATGCATCTAATTTTTTATTTTTTAAAAAGATTAGTTAGATTTTGAGTAGTAATGATGATATTGACAATTTTTCTATTGAAATGTTATCTTGTGCAGATAAATGACTAGTTACGACTAGTATTTTGTTGAAAAATAGTAATTAGACCATAATGATTGGAAAAAAAAACTGTGGGATCATACGATAATTTGACCCGAATATATAAGATCAAACAAGTTAAAAGCCCTAAAAATAAAGTAGCTGTATCCAATTAGTGCATCATGAAATGAATTTCCCCAAAGGACCAAGATGTAAATTTACTAGAGTTACCAAATTTCTATATCTAGGCCGATCATCGTCGTGTCACTTGTTCATCATTCTTAATATTAATTTAACTAATAAACCTTTTATTTACTACTTCATCCATCATTAAAGTTAATTTTTGCTTTATCATTAATAATTGTGAATCATTATTGTTAGTTTATTTAAGTATTTGAGTAAAGTTAGTTTGCACTCCCCTCCCCCCTCTCCCTCCTAAGACTCCCTTCTCCATTCAAATTTTATATAAAGGACATTTAAGGAAAAATAAATATTCTTATAATTTTTACAAAATGATAGCTGATTACTTATAATTAATAATAAAAGGAGTTAAATGACAATATTAAAAGATACTAGAAAAAAAAGTATTTTATAAGAGCTGAATATTTAATTTCAAATATTACAAAATGAAAATAAGAAGTTCTAATTTCGAATAGTAAGTTAAACCCAAATTTTGACTAGTCAATAGTAAATAATTTCTTATGCAATTTATGTAATCGGGAAATTTTCGATATGCGCTCAAATCTATGGGGATCTTATTCTTACAGTTTGGTGGGCCCATCCTTGATTTTTTTCTCCCCAAAGCCAAATCTCAACCACAGAATCTCAAACCAGGCGAGATTCGTCCACATGATATTCCACGTAGACATCAAAGTGGATGAACATGTTCCACGTGGCCCAATAAAAGATCAAAATCTTTCATCCCTTAGCCAATAACAATCAACATTTGGATTCGCCAATATCCAAATCCCCTTCTCTTTGCATATACTTTGCTCCTTCATCTTCATCGGCTTCCTTCACTTTTTTCTTGCAACACCAACAACTCTGATCTCATTTCCCATTCAAACATCTGCAAAGAAAATGGCAGCAAAATCATTGATGAGCTGTGGTGTTGCAGCCGTTTGCCCTTCTGTTCTCTCTTCTTCGAAGTCCAAATTCTCCACTGCCCTGCCACTGCCCAGTTCTCTAGCTACCAATGGTTCCGCCAAGTTATCCATGTCTGCTGATTGGATGCCCGGCCAGCCCAGACCTCCCTATCTCGATGGCTCAGCCCCCGGGTAACAAAAATGATTTGATATTTTCTGATTGGTTAATTAAAATTTAGAATTGAGAGAAGAGATCTTTATTGTCTAATGTAGTTTAGTTGTTTGACTAATTGCTGTTGGCTGCTAATTGCTAAATATGATCTGTTTTTTGTACTTTCCAGAGACTTCGGTTTCGACCCACTTCGTTTAGGTGAAGTTCCTGAGAACTTGGAGAGATACAAGGAATCTGAACTCATTCACTGCAGATGGGCTATGCTTGCAGTGGTAAATCTTTCTCTATTCTGTAATTGCAATCTTGGAAAATTCATCTTTTGAACGTAGATCATGATTCTTTAAAACGATGGCAGCCAGGAATTCTGATACCGGAGGCATTGGGTTTGGGAAATTGGGTTAAGGCTCAAGAATGGGCAGCCGTTCCTGGGGGACAAGCCACCTACTTGGGCAATCCAGTGCCATGGGGAACCTTACCCACCATTTTGGTCATAGAATTCCTCGCAATTGCTTTTGTCGAACACCAAAGGAGCATGGAGAAAGACCCAGAGAAAAAGAAGTATCCCGGTGGAGCTTTTGATCCCTTGGGCTACTCCAAAGACCCTGAAAAACTCCATGAGCTCAAAGTCAAGGAGATTAAGAACGGTAACAAATTAAAAACCCCAAATTCATCTTTCAATTTTAGCTTCTTACAAGAAGCTAGCTAAACTTAATGTTTGATATTTCTTGAAAATTCTTTATAATGGATTTATAGGGAGACTTGCATTGTTAGCTTTCGTGGGATTCTGTGTTCAACAATCAGCGTACCCAGGAACAGGGCCACTGGAGAACTTGGCCACTCACTTGGCAGATCCATGGCACAACAATATTGGAGACATCATTATACCAAGATCGATTATGCCTTGAAGAACACCAAAATTAATATTGTAAAAACTCTCTGCATGCAACAATGGGGGGAATTGATGAATATCCGCTCTCTCCGTGTATCATTGAATATAATCTAGACATATTTTTGAGTAATGTGTTTTGGTTGATGTGGTGGCCATTTTAATTCTTGAATAGCCTGAGGAATTGATACTCCTCCTGGGTTGTGGGCGGCTTGATTCCTGACCAGATGAACGGTTCAGAGTTTTCTTTCTTTGAAAAATTTTAAAGGATTTTGCAAAAGTGGGGAGGCCTTTGGAAATGTAATTCAATGTTTTGAATAAAAAACCAAAAATTTTGTGTTTGAAAACTGGAAACTTCTTATTTAGACACACTAGTGAAAAGTGAAAACTACTATATGTGCTGTTGTGGCAAAATCATAAGATGCACTTAATGGACAAATACAAATATGTTTTCTTTATTTAATTAATAAAATATTTCTTTTTTTTTTTATCATAATGAAGTTTAAATTTGAATTTATTAGACAAACTGGGCTAAACATGGAATTTAACCCCTTAGTTATGCACAATCTCATTATTAAATGAAAAACTTACCGTTGAGCTATTGAGACTTTGATATGGTATAAGTCATTCATGCTTACCTTGAGTCATTTTTAACTTGCATCATCACCATTCTCAGACTGTGAAAGGCTTTAAAATTTCTATCCACCCTATTCTTCTCTTTATTTTGAGAATAATTACTTTATAAAGTTTAGGCAATTGGTAGTTTAGTCATTCTTCTGTTCTTTTACTCGTGTTTGCATCATGCTATGATGAGAACGTGCTTTACCATTTTTTTAATTAAGTTGGACAAACATGTAAAAGACAAAAAGAATGATGTAAATTACCTTCAAGAGATTATGCAGGAGTCAATGGCATGAATGAATCAAAATACATATAAAATTTAAAGTTTATTGCTCAATATATTGAGATTGTTTCGAGTGATACTCTTTAGGTTACTATTTATAAGTTATGACCACCAAAATTTATGATTCTAATCAAATTAACAATAATAAAGAAAGATAGACATAGGTAATATGGTAAAAAAATTGATAAAATATATAATAAATTAAAAATAATAATTTAAATTAATGATAAGTAAAGTAATTAAAATGATTTATAAATAGTGAGTGAGGGAGTGCATTAAACCTTCTAACTATCCAAACCATTTTCGATAGCTCAAATAATTAGTTTTGATGACCATCTCACCATGGAAATTGTTTCCGAATTATCATATTTAAAACTCAAGTTTCCCCAAAAAGCCCCTTTGAAAATAGAGCACGATTAAGCAAACTCTGCTCCAGCCGCACATACGCGGGGATCATGGTTCATAAAAAACATAAATATAAATTTACTTGCAATCAAATCACGTCTCAGTAAGACTTGTTCAATTAATAAAATATTTATTTATAATTAAAAGGTTATAATAATTCGGTCAAAATTAACTTCGATAACAGTTAAAAAAACATTTTAGATTGTTTAATTAAAAAAAATGAAATTAATTTTAACGACTACTATTAAGAAGAAGCACCAGCGTCGGAGGAAGATTGGGCTTCATGTCATCCCGGACTTTTAGCTGGCTGGCCATATTGTAAATGCAAGGGCAATTGGCCCAGCTCACCAAACGCTCTGCTAATATTCCCTTCTCGATCTCTACCCGACGTAGATCTTCTTTTTTCAATATCCAAAACCAAATATTTTATTTTTTTGAAACATTGTCGACACAAAATAAGTTCTTGGACACAAAATTTATTCACCCAGTTTAAAATGAAATATTTTCTGAAACTCAGAACAAAAAATTTTAAGGAATTTTTTATTAGTTGACAAATTACATTATGTGTGAGATCTTGAGTTAGTAAGATATACAATAAATTTTAGATGAAAATTTTATTTATTTATAAAAAGAATATATATATATATATTTTTTAATATTTTTTGGTCAATAATTACCATTCAAATAATGTCTACATGCCAAAAATAATTAAGGCACAATCTTTTTCTTTTTCAAAAAAAAAAAAAAAGATATTGCAGCAATAGAGTGTAACTATACTCATTACTCCATACATCCGTCACTAAATATAAATCATTTTAACTAATTTTTCTTGTGATTATTTATAAGTTATTGTTGTTTATTAATTAGCTTTTTGATGATATTTTTCCTATATTACCCATCTAATGATGTATAACGAAATAGTATTTAAATTTTTGAAAGGTTGACTTGAGAATATTTTAGGGAAAAAAATATTTAATTAATTTTTATAAAATGAAAGCTGATAACTTATATTGAGTGAAGGAAGAAGTATTTACAATGTCAACAAAAAGTCAATTTTTGTTATTACACGTAAGGGCACTTTATATAATTTCTTTCTCATTCTCTTTATATATTATTTGTGATTTTAGTAATAATAAAGATAACATAGATAAATTAAATCTTTTTCTTTTTTTCCAATCGGTTCGAGACGTTCAAATTAAAAAACGAAAGGTATATAATTGTATAGGTTTGAATCATGCCTGATGTTAGGCTATTATTAGCTTAAAGTACTGAAGCTACTGGGGGATGGGAACTTTCATCACTGCAGCTATTGTTCCAAAACAATATCGAAGAAACGTGATCTGTTCCCAAGTCAAATACCCCATCCGTCATTGAAAATAAATTATTTTAACTAATAAGTCATTGTTGTTAGTTAATTAGATTTTTGAAAGTATTTTTTCTATATTATCCCTCTAATGATATATTCATGAAAAGATGTTTAAATTTTTGAAAGGATTATTAGAGAGCATTTTAGGAAAAAAAAACCTTACCTTAATTTTTGCATATTTAGTAATGAAGGAAATAATAAAATTCCACAAACACAATATATTAAAGGAAAGAAAACACATTCATATTAATTTCTAATGAAATGATAAATCATTTGTAAATTGATACGTTCAAATTTTCCTTAATAAAATTTTATTCTGGTGCTAAAATGGTATTTACCAGCAATTCCATGAATAATATATATTTCCTCCGTCGCTATTTATAAGTTATTTTAATTACGTTTCTTGTCTCATTAATTTAGTTTATTGGATATTTTACTAATTTTTTTTATCATATTATCCATTTCTTTCTCTTCTCCCTACTATTGTTGGATTGATTATATTAATTTAAATTATAAATATGTGATGATATTTGCGTGGGGAAATTGATACATCGCAATTTTTGCGGGGCAGCAGTAACAAGTACATCCAATACAAACACTGTGATCCGGAGAGTCTCATAGTGCCTACAATATTTTTGTTCTTTAATGTATGGTACCAAAACTTTGGCTTTTTTCTGTAGAAGCAGATGACAGACAGTTGTCTTTTGTGCTGTTCATTTCTTCCCTGTTGAAAAAAACTAATTTTGGTAGAAACAAAATTAGTTCACTAGGGCTTTGAATTTTCCTTTGTTTAAAATTGATAGTGCACCCCTGTTTACAATAGTTTTTGAAGTGACAAGTGAATATTTGGCTTAATTACTTCAAGGTGACGTACATTAATTAATTAAGTTGCTAATATATATGTATATATATTCTTGCTTAATTACCAGGAAATTTTGACCTAAAATATAATACGGTCTTCAATATCAGCTGCGATCAAAGGTCTGGTTAATTATAATATATAAGGAGACATTATTGAAAAAATTAGGGGAGGAAATAGAGACTGATTGAGAATTTTAATATTGCTTAATTGTGAGAGCTTAACAATAGAAAGAATTCGAGTTTAAGTTATAATAATAATAATATATATATATGTATGAAAATGTTATAGAGTGTTAGAAGCACACTTTATGAAATGTTTCAATTAAGTATCTAATAATCAAAGTTGTTATCTTTTTTTTAAAAAAATAAAATCTTTTTAATAAGTATCCTCAAGGTTTAATTTATCTTCGTAAGATTTAGTTTTTAAAAGATATTTGCAAAAATAATTTTTTATAAAAATAATCCATTTTTTTGAAAAAACTTACCGTCAACTTTGATCGTTAAACACTTAATTGGAGCACTTCACAATGTATGCTTTATAGCATTCCATAGCATTACTATGTATATATATATACACGGTTTAACTTCTAATTTAGACTTTGAATTTCCACATTAATTGGGGATTCCATCTCAAAATTTAATTTAAGTATATGATTCAGAAGGAAGAAATTTGGGAATTCTTAATTTTCTAACAAAATTAAATTAAGAACCAACTAGAAGGGACTATAGACTAGGGTTTTCTGGTAGCTGCCGGGGAAAACCAGTTACAACTACTTTACTAGCAACAGAACAACCAGTGTTCTTGGGAGCTCGTGGTGGTGGCCTGCCTGATCAGATCAAATTATAAAGAGTGAAAGTCGAGGCGAATTATGTATTGTATTCTTTAAAATTAAAAAATAAATATATTCTTTTTCTTTTTCTTTCTCTTTTTCTGATTGCTTTGTTGGGTTGAGGGGTGGGCATTATTAGGGTTTTGCAGGGATTGCACACCTGGGGACAGAAAAGGAGCTGACTATGAGAAACGGCGGATTTCTGAACATATATTTTTTCTCAAAAGAAGAGTTGTGTGTATAATATATAATTAGGAATATTATTCTTTCTCGCGTATTTTGGGAGCTTACAATCAATCTCATGCCTTCTACTGCAACAATCGAGGAACTCTTACAATTTC
>JAOXNR010054349.1:0-12705 GCA_028571225.1 Parsonsia alboflavescens | reverse complement strand
AATTACTTATTAAGATTATAATATTTTACACTTTTTCTCAGAAAAGGATAGCCTTTTTGGGCATAAATCCCAACATTAGCGTCTCCAGAATCAGTCGCAAATTCTGCAATTGTTCATCCTCAGTTCGACTATACACAAGTATGTCATTGAAATAAACCATAGCAAAACTATTCAAAAAACGTCACAATACTTGATTCATGACTCTCATGAGTGTGCCCGACGCATTGGAGAGACCAAATGGCATAACTACCCATTCGAAGAACCTATCTTTAGTCTTGAATTCAGTTTTCCATTCATGTCCAGGCTTGATCCATATCTGGTGGTAGCCGCTCTTCAAGTCAATTTTTGAAAAGACTGTCACCCTACTGAGCCGATCAAGCATATCATCAAGTCTCAGAATAGGACAATGGTACTTAATCGTGATGCGATTTATGGCACGGATGTCAACACACATTCTCCAGCTACCGTCTTTCTTTGGCACCAATAAAGCTGGTAGAGCACAGGGACTGATACTCTCTCAGACATACCCCTTTGTCAAGCAACTTAGTAACTTGAGGCCTCAATTCATCATGCTACTGTGGAGAGAATCTGTAATGGACTTTGTTCGGTAGAATGGATCCCAGAACTAAATGAATTTGATGCTGTATATCATGCATGGGTGGTAGGCCTAGCGGCAACTCTTCCAGAAGCAAATCTTCAAATTCTTTTAGAACTTCTCTCACACTTTCTGGCACCTCAACTTCCTCTTTCGTATCTACCATAACCACCAATGTAGTCGACAATAAAGCAAAACAGACCTAGACTTCCTCAACCTATTCTTCGAACTCCTAATGCGGCAAGCAGATGATGGTCTTCTTTCCCTCCGCAAAGCTATGTCGCATTGGTTGCAACACGACCTTCTTAGCTCCTCTATTGACTGTGTAGCAGTGAGTGAAACCATCATACGAAACATTGTTGTCATACTACCAAGGTCAACCTAGCAGAAAATGTGCGGCATCCATAATCACCATATCACAGTAAACAATATAGTTGTACTACGGCCTAATCGAAAACTCCACTCTGCACCATTGATTTACCTGAACTTCCGTCTCTCTATTCAACCACCCAAGCTTGTAAGGCTCGGTGTGCGGCTCTGTCAGCAATTGAAGCTTCTATACGGCTTCCTGCGAAATCACATTCTCACAACTTCCCGTATTTATAGTTACTCGGTAGATATTTCCATTAATGGTACAACGGGAGCTGAATATGTTCTGACTCTCCCAATCCTCATTGGCTTTAGGTGCTAAACAAATCTGTTGTAAAAATAGGCACTCTCCTCAGACATCTTTCGGAGCAACAACATACTCCTCGCCTTCTTCCGACTCGTCAACAACGTCCTCTCCTACGAAATCCCCTTCTACGCCATCTTGGATTAACAACTGAGATCGAACCCTGGGACAATTGTAGGCGTAATGTCCTTTTTGCTGATAACGATGGCAAATGACATTCACCTTATTGGCTGGTGGACGATTTTGAACTTGCCCTGATCCCTGAATTGGTTGCACAGCAGTTCGACCCTGTTGAGTAGGTGGATTAATAACTCTGGACGAAGAATTACTTGCCGTCATCGTGTTTCATGGAGGGAAGTAAAAACCTCTGCCGAATGTTGTACTTCTTCTGCCAAGCTCCTTTCCACCACTGTAGCTTCTGTCTACACGTTGGTGACATTTCCAAAAGTGTGTAATGGCAGTCCATCCTGAATTGCTGGTCGAAGGCCATGCAAGTAACGTGGTACAAACTGCTCTTGCATCTCACAAAGCTGGTTCCTTGCAACCATCCGATAGAATTCCAAAGTGTACTCCTCTACACTGTTTGCACCATGCATCAGACTCTGCAAATCCTAAAGAAGTGTTTGACGATAACTGAAAGGCAAAAACTCTTGTCGCATTTCCCTTTTACTTCGGACCAATCATCCAGGACGGGGAGTCCGTCTAAATAGAGTTGATATCGAAAGGATTACCACCACGTCGCAGCCCTGTCCTTAAATCGACTTGCAACCAACGCTAACTTCTTATCTGCCAGGACCTCTTTCGACGTGATGATTTCATCCACGGTACTCATCCAATTTAGCAATTCTTCTGGTGCCAAACTTCCAGTAAATTTAGGAACTTCCAGCTTGAACCCTACATCCCATCGTTGTACATTCGGCTAGCGATCCAAAACCGTAGGAGGCTAATATCTGCTAGCCCTCTCATAGCCTCCTCTTCCACCCCTTGGGTAAACCCTAGGTGGCTGTTCTCTCACTGGCAACTCAAACTCCTCATCAATGTCGCCCCATTATTCCTCTTGCCTCCCGGTGGGTTCTTGTTATGTAGGTCGTTTGTTCACTACCAAGGGTTGCATCATTTGGTTCAAAGTTTGCATTTGTTGATTCTAATACTCTGAGATTTGCTGCATGGCTCGATCACTATCTTCCCTCTCCTTTGCTTGTGATTCTCGACCTCTACGTAGTTCTTCCAAAATCGCAGCCATGATTGGATCTACATTCCCTCCTGACATCTCGGATCTTTGTTCTGATACCAACTAATGCAAACGGAATTATGGATGGCAAATAAATCTTCACTGTAATATACTTCAATCGAAAGTTGTCACAGGAAAAGAAATTCAAGAACAAAATGACAATGTTCTTGCAAAAACTCCAAAAGAGAAATCTTTTTGAATATTGTCAAAACAACAAAAGTTGCCCCTTCAAAAGAAAAATGGCCCTTAAATAACCTAATTAAACCCAAACCTATTCGGAAAAATAAAAATAAACTTATTTGAAAAAAAAAATAATGAAATTACAAAAAACACCCCTAAAAACAACAAATTACGAAAATGTCACTAAAAACATAAAAATGCCCAAAACTCCATCAAGCTGACTCTGGATGGCCAAAAAAAGCCCCGCATCAAAGCATATAAGTGATTATTCTTCGTTGGGCCGTTTCTGGTCACCTAGTCAAATTTGAACCCAATCCGAGCTCGAGACAGTTACCTCAGGAATCATGCCTGACATCCTCAAACAGGTCAGATCAGGCCCGAATTCCCTGCAGTCGCTTGGACCTATGTAGACTACCCATCGTAGGCTTGGCTGGTGTAAGTGGCGCCTGTTCCCCATGGTCATTCTCCTTAACCAGCTCTGCATCATATCCATTGCAAGTTACAACCTTTAAGGAAATGCAACATCATACATGTCATTTTTTGACTGAAAAATTGCATCACAAAGGAAAACAACCAATAACTTCACACCGATTTGCTATGCATGTGGAGAACCAGGACATTTTTGCAAAAACATGCTTTGATAAAAGGCTCAGCAAAATGACAAAAGTATTCAAACCAAAACATTAGTACAAGCCTTGGTAGCTAATTTGTCATTTCTTGCTAATTCAGAAAATGTTTGCCACGGGGACAGTGGTTGTTCCCATCACTTCACCAGTAACAAAGTATTTCGGTCAGACTATTGAAAGATAACATCTAAACATGTTACTATTGGAAATGGAGTTCGAAAGACGGTAATTGGTTGTGGAACTATTATTTTGGAAGGTATTCCAACTTGTCATAAAGTTCTTTTTGTTATTGGAATGAAAGCTAATCTGATAAGTATCAGTCAATTAAGTAATCAAGAGTAAAACATAAAATTTAATATAGATAACTGCTTTGTGTTCTATAAAATTGACAATTGTGTTCTAATTGGAGTTAGAACTGCTAACAATTGTTATAGAGCTGAGGCGATATATAACAGTTTTTGGAGAAGATCAGATCAAATTAAGTTATGGCATCAAAAATAGGGTCATTTGAATTACAAGATGCGACATCAATTAGAGAAACTAGAAGCCATTAGAGGACTACCCTAGCTAACAAAAATTGATAAAAGTATTTGCACAGCTTGTCATATAAGAACATCAAAGAAGTTACAACATCAAGAGTTAAGGAACTACTTCACATGGATCTCTTTGATCCTACACAAGTTGAAAGCAATGGAGAAAAATGGTATGTTGTGGTTTATGTTGATGATTACTCAGGATGTTTATGGGTAGATTTTCTCATGCAAAAAAGTGAAGCTTTCAATGCATTCAAAAAGCTATGTTTTAAATGTGAAGTGGAGAAAAACAGCATTGTAGCTAGGATTCGAAATTATCGAGGACGAGAAATCGACAACCGATTATTCACTATGTTTTGCATTGGATGAGGTATTCATCCGAAGTTTTTAGCACAAAAAACTCCACAACAAAATGGAGTAGTAGAATGAAAAAATAATAAAATACAAGAGATGGCAAGAGTGATGTCACAATTCATGGCAGTGTTACAACATTGGTGTTTCTGGCACAGTAAATACAACTACACATATCATAAATAGAAACTATCTCCTACAACACACTAGTAAAACATCTTATGAAATGTGGAAAAAGTAGTAAAGGAATCTCTCTTGGATATTCTCAAAATAGTGGTGCTTGTAGAGCTTATAATAATGAAACAAAGATTGTTATGGAATCAATTAATGTGATTGTCGAAGATTTTGAAGATCTTCACAGTAAAATGGATGATGATGAAGAATGAGAAGAAGAAGAAGAACTTTCGAAAGTTGCCAAAAAGTCATCAGGATCAGAAGTTCAACCTTTAAGTTACAACATCACTAGATGTTGCAAATATGCCTAATTTTGCAACTGAGGGCCAGAGTGACAATACATAACAAACTAAAAGTTCTAAGGAAGCTATATTATGGATTGAACAGTTAAAAGCTCTTTCAACTCCTGTTCAACCATAGCATCCTACTTATGCTATTATCGAAGATTTAAATGATACTGTGAAGACAAGAAACAAGTGAGGGTACACTACAAAGATATGGTTCAATTCGTATGCTATACATCAACACTAGAACAAAAAAATGTTGAGGCTTTAATTGATGGATTTTGGATTGGAGCAATGCAAGACGAGTTGCAACAATTTGAACGCAACCAGGTATGGACACTTGTACAAAGACTTGAAAGTAGTAATATAGTTGGTAACAAATGGATTTTTCAGGAACAAAACCGGGGAAACATTGCGAGGAACAATGCAATACTTGTTGCTCATGGATACACCCTAGTAGAAGGTACTGATTTCAAAGAAAAGGTTAAAGTCTGTTGGATTACTGCTTGTGGTGGCATGTGCAAAGAACTTCAACTTGCAACACATGGACATCAAAACGGTATTTTTGAAGGGATATCTCAATGAAAAAAATATTTGTTGAACAATCTAAAGGATTCGAGAATCTTGAATTTCCACAACATGTTTACATGCTCGAACGACACTTTATAGGCTCAAACACTCACATAGAGCCTGGTATGACAGATTGGCAACATATCTTCTACAAAGAGAATATCAAAAAGAGCTGGAGCTGATCAACCATTGTTTATTAGAAGAAGAAGAAAAAAAAAAGGTCATCATGATTGCACAAGTCTATGTGAATGATGGAGTGATGTTATCTTGAGTTGAAGTTTCTCATTATCTTGGCCCAACTCTTGATCCATCAAAAATTGAATCAAATTCCCAAGATTCATCAAGTTGTTCAAGCTTGGACATTAGATTTACCTCTTGTTCATGTTAACAATCAACCAATCCAATTGATTTCATAGACAATTTCAATCCTTAAGAAAAGTAAGTGAAAAGACCTTTTGAAGTATCTCAAGAAAACTAGAAAAGTTCTTAAAGAAACCCTCTCAAAGATCACGTTTGATCTAAGAAAGCAAAGTCACTCATTGTAATCGTGTTTTTAGAAAAGTTGGTTTTCAAATTACAAATAGAAGACCTTTTTTAGTATTGATGATAAGAAGCCTTCATAATAGTCAAATTACACTAGAGCCCATAATAAACAAGTCAAATGATTAAAAGGACCTAAGCATGGTCAAGAGGAAGCTTGGAAATATCGCATTTGGTGAATAGTGGATGGGCTGATTCGACACCGACCCAAGAAGAATAGGTACCGAATCAGAGGACCAGATGGCCACTAGAATTTCCAGTGGCTTTTTAGCATGCCTATCCTACCTCGGATGGTACTATAGCGTTGTGCCCTGCTACTGTAACATTTGGCTCTGTTGTGCCATCTGGTGCAATCTCGAATCTTCTTCGTGCCAAACTCATTTCCACCAATCCAAATTCATTCGTAAGCCTCCCAACATTATTTCCAACACTCCCAGGGGCTTGTTCTTCATTGGAACACTTCCCAACTTCATCTTCAAAGCCTTAAATCATCCATAAGCTGAAATCCTTCTTCGATAACTCTTCATCAAGATGAATTTCTCACTTCAAAATCAAAAAAATCCTCTCTTCCATCCTTGTATTTGAAATACAAGTCTTTTTAATCAATCTTCAAATCACCATTTGTATCATTCTTAGCAAAGGCTTGACTTTAAAGCCTCCATAAGCTCCCAAACTTCAAATGAAGGTCTTTATAAACAAATCTTCTGATGGAGAACCAACACCTATGATACCTTCCGGGCCAATTACAAGTGCTAAAACATCCCAATTGAGGCAAGCATTGAACACATTTGTACAAAGGAGGGAAGAGTTGCTTGATTTTCCAACAATCTTGGGAGAACAACCCCACTAATGGATGAGGAGCAACCAAGGAAGGAATTCAACTTTTGGATGATAGAAGACATCAATGTGGAGAGTACAATCAAGGAACATGCCCTTGGGAGCTTTGGTAATCAAGTTGAAGAGCCTTGGAAGGCTTGGGAAAAAGTTGGCATGGTGCAAAATGAGTGTCGCGCGGAGATGGCACGAGTAAGCACCGAACGGCACAAAAGAGCACCATCTGGCTCTCTACAATAACCATCCGGCTCTACGTCCAATGCTGGTCAAATTTTGATCAGGCATCGGACAACCTTCCCCCTGTTTTATCTTAATGTGATCTTGACTCTTTTTGTACGATTCCACTTGATCTTAATGACCATTTTTTATGTTTTAAGCTAGTTTAGATAGTTAGACAAGTCTCTAATCATTATTAGGGCCTGTTAGTGATGAGACTATGAATAGTTCTCTATTTATATTTTGCAAGACAACTTATTCTACAAACACTTTTCAAACAATTAAGAGAATCCTTTTAGATTAAACACATCTTTTCTTGAGTGTTCATCTAATAGCTCATGATGGAGATCAAGAAGCATACATGGCATGGGATAATTCATGAAAGATCTCATGTGAAGATGCTTATGGAATAAGGAGTTTATGTACAAGAGCTTGAATTTCAAATACAAGGTTGGAAGATCAAGAATAAAGAAAGACTTGTTCAAGATTGAAGATGATAATAATAATGATTGGGAGTTCTTGTACAAAGATCAATATTTCAAATATAAGCATGGAACTTTGAATTGAAAGAACAAGGCAGGAAATTGAATGAACAAGTTTGAAACTTTCAGCAAATGTGTTGAGACACATGTTGGACTTTACAACATTATTTGAAGCATAAGTGTCAACAGAGGTTGAACCGAGGAAAGAGCTCAACATTTGGATGATAGAAGACATCAAGGAGGAGTGATTAAGCAAGGAATCAAGCCATTTGAAGCTTTGGAAGTCAGGCTGCACGAGCTGGACAAATTGACTAAATCTGCCCAGAAATTTCTGTTTTGGTCCTCTGTTTTTACATCCTTGTTATCTTGACTTTGGTTAGACTTTTCCACTTATTGTTAGTTGCTTTCTTTATCTTTTAACCTATCTTTAGGTGGCTAATTAAGTCTCTAATCCTTATTGGGTCTGAGCCTATAAATAGGTCATTTGTATTGCATTAAAAACATAATTAACTTGACAAACAGTTTTCAGCAATTGAAAGAAATCCTTAGGGATTGAAATGCTACTTGTCCGAGAGGTTACTTAGAGCTCTTCTCTAGTTCTGAGTAAAACTTTAGGGCTCATCAATACTTGGCTAGGGTAATTGATTTGGGTTGAAGAAATCCAAACTAATAGATCATATTGGAAGACAATCATGGTGATTAGTCATCTAGCTTGAATCTCTTGTTGAAGTCTTGGTAAAATTTCAGATTATGTGTGATTTTGGGTTTGGATAGATGGATGAAGAAAATCCAGCCATAATCAAGAATCACATCATCTCATCTATGGTTCTTAGTGAGACTCTTGAGATGTTCAATGTTTGGCTAAGGTAATTGAGTTGAATTGAAGGGATTCAATCCATTAGATCATATTGAAATACATTATGGTCAATGGTTCTAGCTTGAACCTCTTGTATGAAGTCTTGGGTAGATCTCAATTTGGGTATGTATTGAATTGATTGCTGAATGAAGATTTAGTTTCAAATTTGTGATCACATCATCTTTTCCTATGAATTTTCCCTTTATTGAACTCTCTAATGAATGTCTCCTTTGATGATATGATTGATCCTTGCTCTCTATGATATAGTGTTTGGATCAACTTCAACACAACTCATGGAAGAATTTGTCAACATCATGAAGAAAGAATTTGAAATAAGTATGGTTCCTAAGTTAAAATTCTTTCTTGGTTTACAAATTAAACAATTTGATCATGGCATATTATCTCTCAAACTTAGTATGCAGTAAATCTTGCTAAGAGGTTTAGAATGGAATTTTCTAAGCATATCAGGACACCAATGGGGACAAACAACAAGTTAACCAAAGACGAAGCTGGTGAGTCCATAGATCAACACTACTATAGGAGCATACTTATAGGATTTTTATATCTTATTGCAAGTCGGCCAGATATATCATTTAGTGTTGGTGTATGTGCACGTTACTAATCAAATCCTAAAGAATCACATCTCAAAGCTGTGAAAGAATTCTAAGGTATATGAATTCTACTTCAAGTTATGGGATTCTTTTCACTAAAAATACAAATCTACACTTAGTTGGATATAGTGACGCAGACTGGACAGGAAATGGAGATGATAGAAAAAGCACATCTGGTGCATATTTCTATCTTTGTAACAACTTGGTTTTGTGGTACAGTAAGAAGATGAGTTGCATCTGTGTATCAACAGCTGAGGCAAAGCATATAAGTACAGGAAGTTGTTGTACATAACTTATCTAGATGAAGCAAGTGATTGGAGACTATAGTATATAGCAAAAATATTTAATCATGTATTGTGATAACAAAAGTGCTATTGACATTTGAAAGAATCTTGTGAAACATTCCAGGACAAAGCACATTGGCATCCATCACACTTCATAAGGGGATTGGTTGAAACGAAAGTTGTAACACTGGATTATGTTACAACACAAAAACAGAGCTGATATATTCAAGAAGTCATTGGATGCAACTAGCTGGAAGGGTTGTGTGCGGCACTTGTGTTGTGTCTCATCTGATGGGTCATATCTAAGTATGATCCAAAATGTATGTTGTATCAACTTTTTTTAAAAAAAAAATAAGGAAGAGAAAAACAAAAAGATTTGAAGAGACATATCAGTTGGAAGTCGGCTAAATTTGAATTGGCACACACTTTGAAGTCTTATTTATTACAAACTTCATCAAACTTCTATCATTACAATCTACTCAAACTCATCATCTCTTCTCTCTCATTTAATCCATTTCTCTCTCTTTGTAATCCTTATCTTAGTTCAAGTTTATCTCACAAAAACACAAAATTCTCTGGAACAATGTTGACTACACTTAAAGGAAAACAAGCTGATACATCCAAAAGTGAGCAACCTCAGTCCAAACCTAAGGGACGATGGAAGAAGGTTGCAAAATCCAAAAAGGCTCAACCAACACAAACACCCATAGCCAAAAATGACAAAACTACACCACCAGCTACAACTAAGCCTGAACTTCAAGTTCGAGAGGTATTCAATGAACCCCTCTTGAACCTGAGCCAACTCCCATAGTTTAAGAGAGTTCTATTCCGACACAAATTTCTGAGTTACCAAAACAACAAAGTGAAAAGAAGTAGGATCATAAAAAATCAAAATCAGATGCTAAATCATACACTGCAACACAATACGATGTTACATCACCAAAAGAAACTTCAAAAGAGCCATCTACAGAATCTAGTTCTAATGATGATAAAGAAATAGGGCAAGTTAAAATGGCCATCGAGATTTCTATAGAAAATAAATTTCTAAAATCCCTCCTAAACCTATTGTTTTAGAAACTCCAATTTCTCAACTTGAAAGAAAATGGAAATTTACTAAAAAGAAGGATATAAATTTAGATGTGGTTGAGAATTATGGTTCTAAATCTAATTACTCTCCTAGTTCAAGATCTGCGACTGAGTCATCTTAAAACTCTGATTAGGGTAAGTTTGAGTTGCAATCTGAAAAATCTATTGATGTTGTTAAGGATGTTACCACTTCTATGCATGTTAAAACTAAGTCTTCTATTGAAAAAGGAAATGCTATGGCGGCAAGTCCTGAATCTATTTGTTTATCTATAGATAGTGCTTTAGGTTCCAAATTTTATGATCAGAAGAAAAAGACTAGATGGAAATCTGTTTAGTTTAAGAAGAACAATGACGAGACAAAAATCAAAGAGAAAACTTTTTAGAAAAATGGAATGTTAAATATGCTGAAGAGTGTTGGGATTCATGAAAGTCTTTCTGCTTTCAATAAGTATGTTGGGAACTTGGTAACTGAATTTTATGAAAATTTGGCTAAGCACATTGCAGTTCCTACATCTGTCTATTATCATACTATTTATATTGGAAAAAGTTTTGTGGAGTTCAGCCTTGAAGAAATTAGTCAGGTTTTAAAATTACCTTTTTATCCTAATATTGTTCGAAATGGGTTAAAGGCGTTTACAGACATGGATTTGATAAAAAGAGTCTTAACAGGTGGTTAGTTCAACTCTTGGCCAAACAACCAAAAGCTGAAGGCTTTTTCCCTACTTGCTCAATATTTCCTATTATATAAAATTTCTATTTGCAATTGGATACCATCAATTAATGGCACATGGGTGAGTCAATAACAGGCACAATTGCTATATATACTTCGGGACATGCAAGGAATATCAAGTTGGTGACAATTATCTTTGAAAGTATAATTAAGCACAGTCAAACAAATGGTGTTAGTGGATCTCTATGTTGTCCTGTCTTAATTACCTTTCTTGTGCTTAAAAATAAACCTCAATTAAAGAAAGATGATATTTCAATTGCTATTGAGCGTATTGTGTAGGTATCCAGAAAATTTTTGAAAGGATCAAGGATTGGTCAACTAGGATCAAACTCTAATGACTATGCCAAATCAAATAAGTCAAGGAAGGATGCATCAGTCAAGATACTACAGCAAAATCACTTGTTTAAGATTTCGACAAGATGAGGAAGAAGTTATCAACAGTAGAAGGCAAATTGGTCAGTGTACTTAAGCTTCTGCAGAAGCACTTTTCTGATGATGATACTTCTGCATTATTGGCTTCTATTTGCAAAAAAGCAAGGGGAGTAAGTAAGGCAGCAAAGCAAGGGGCAAATCAAGGCAGGCAGCAAGACATATTATTTTCTGGATTAATGAACAATGAACAAATTTTAATTAGGGGGAGTTTCTAAACAATATTTTTACTTTTATTTTGATACTTGGATGACTATATTAATTATATTCATTTTATTAGTAATTACTTCACTTTTATCTGGATGACATATATTTTGTGTAAAAATCATCATGAATATTGGATAACCTCTATCCAATGTATAAAAGATCTTGCAGCATATGTTTTATGTGTTAAACATTGCCCAAAAGGGAGAATGTTGAGGAAAAAAGCTTATTGGCCTGATTGTTCCAAGTCGTAACTAAGGTCGGAGTTATAAGTGGTGAAAATGACATAGTTTTAGTCACAGTGAAATTTTCTCGACATGGATTATCCAGACAATATTTTATTTGAGTTCAGTCTTTTGTTAGTGCTAGATGTTTGTCACTATCTGCACTATTTAAATTCTATCTTATCTATGGTTAGAGATTGAATTTAAATGTTAGTATGAGATGTCAAAAATCAAGGATTTCTAAAGACTATTTATAAGACATCATGTAGCAAGGAGAATGTACGAAGCCACAACAAAATATCTCACAAGTACCACAACTCTAAGAACTAATCTCACATTACTGGAGGTCATCACACTCATCGAAGATCAAGTTCTTGAATAACATATCCGATAAACATCACCACCATTCATCAAAGTATTCGTCATGAGAAAGATATCCAAATAAAGTCAACAGTCAATTCTTTGGGAGAAAGAACTTTGTCCAGATCAAGCGGATCTACATTGGAGGGATTCCAAGATTGAAGAATTACAATTTGACTTGTAATTAAGAAGGTGTTGATTGAATTCACAACAATTCAATCAAGATTTGTAAAATCTCATTGCAAACTTGTATTGGATTCAAGGTGGGGATTAAGATGGGTGAGGAACCACTAGAGTAGGCATAGCCGAACAGGGTTAACAAAAGTTTTGTGTTAAATACTCTTTTTTATTTCGCATTGTTTTAGTTTTTATCTAATAAGTTACAATCTTAAGTCAAGTCACAACAATGAAAAAAGCTACAACTTGCATCTAACTTCTCCCTACCACTCAAGAGTAATGTCATCAGATAAAGAGTGTATTGAAGGGGAACCGGATCCGAATCCATGAGGAAACGGATCTGGAGTCCCAGGATTTTTGAAAAATTTTCACATTGGGGTTCGAGAACGATACCTGATTTGAAGATTTGCGGAGATCTGTCCTGCGGAATGGATCTGGACGTGATCTACTATGCA
>JAOXNR010054348.1:0-12706 GCA_028571225.1 Parsonsia alboflavescens | reverse complement strand
ATAGAGAGAGAAAGCACATAACAGAGAGATGAGAGAGGAAGAGAAAGCTGGAGAAATAAAGAGATATAAATTGAACTAAAAAAGAGATTGGTAAGAAGATAAAAACTTACTTATTAGACATATGTCCCAATACACACATTGTAGATTTGAAAAGATCTATGAGAATATCATAATATGTTTTCAAGAGAAAGGCAAAGAACTGATCACTTTCCTAATATGATCACCAAGAAAACTCTTTGTGTGTGAAAAGAGATCAAGTGATCATTAACTCCTGCAATTGAGACCATCCCTTATTATGTTTGAACAAGAAGGTAGCCCTCCTAAAAACAATTTGATCACTTTTTTGGTAGAGAACTTTTACCTACCCCCCCCCCCCCTTTCAAAAAAAAAAAAAATTGAAATAGTGACTTTCACAGTTCTAGAGTTGCAGCTCTTGCTACTTTGTATCATAATTTATGATCACTTGAAGTCTTCATGAATAAGATGTTGTATTCTTGATGATCACCTAAAAGAAAACAACAGATATCAGTAAAGGTTAAACTTTGGAAAACACATTATATGACTCTATGGAGATGATCAATATCAGATAGGCATCTAATGAGAAAAATGTCATTAAGAACTACATTCTATGATTCCCATTTGTTTTCTTAAAGAGATAAAACACTGAGTATCCAGAGGATTGATAAGAATATTAGCAACTGATTGAGAGTAGGAGTATATTCCAAGGTGATCACATTTTCTTCAACAAGACTATGAATGAAGTGATATCTAATATCAATATGTTTGGCTCAGGAATGTTGAACAGGATTTTTAGAGATATTAACAGCACTAAGATTATCACAAAAAATACTCATGACTGTCTGATCTATGCCATAGGCATGTAGTATTTGTTTCATCAATAGCAACTGAGTACATCCCCTCCTGCTGCTATGTGCTCGGCTTCGATAGTGGAAAGAGAAGTGCAATTTTTTTTTACTGTGCCATGCTACAAGATTTGTGTCAATGTAAAAACACCCTCCCGAGGCACTTTTGTGATCATCTTGGCATCCTGCGCAATTAGCATCACAATATCCTGCAAGAATAGAATTGGAAGAATTAGAGTACCATAAACTATAATTTTCAATTGTACTTACATATCTGATGATATGTTTCATAGCTGTCAAATGGCTTTCCTTATGATCGAATTGATATCTAGAACAAATTCCAACACTAAAAGCAATGTCAGGTCTAGCTGGTAAAAACAATAAGCATCCAATCATGCTACGAAATTGAGTTTGGTTAACAGATTTCCTAGTAGTATCTTTTGTCAATTTCGTTGTTGCACTCATAGGATTATCAACTTGTTTACCTATATGTAACCCAAACCTTTGAACCATATTCTTGGCATACTTGGTTTGAAAAATGGAAATTCTCATTTTTTGATCTGCAAACCAAGAAAATAGTTCAATTCTCCTAACATGCTCATTTCAAATTCTAATTTCATTAATAATGAAAATTTCTCAACACAAGTATTAGTTGTTCCCCAAAAATTTATATCATCAACTTAGATCTAAACTACTGTGAAAGCATTACCTGATGGCTTTATAAAAAGTGTTTATCAACACTACCACTTTGATAGTTTGTCCTGGTCAAAAAATCTATTAGACGCTCATACCATGCACGAGGAGCCGGTTTAAGACCATGTAAAACTTTGTGTAACTTGCACACATGATCAGGATGGTCGCTCTACATAAACTTCTTCTTTCATAAAACCATTTAGGAAAGCACTTTTTACATCCATTTGTTTTGAACACACCTCAAGAGCAAGTAAGATTCGCAGGGACTCAAGTCTTTATATAGGTGCAAAAGTTTCATCAAAACATACCCCCTCAACTTGAGTATGCCCCTGAGTAACTAATCTTGCTTTATTTCTTACTACATTGCCATGTTCATCAAATTTATTTTTAAAATTCCATTTTGTTCCAATAACATTGAAGGTCTAGGTATAAGAGACCATACCTTATTTCTTTCAAATTAATGTAATTCCTCATGCATGGCATTCACCCAACAATGATCTAGTAAAGCTTGATCTACATTTTAAGGCTCAGTCATGGAAACATAACATACAAAATTTATCTCATTTCATACCTGCCTTCCAGTTTTCATGGGAGCTTGAACATCTCCTATTACTAGATTCCTTGGATGATTCTTTTTGACACAAGAAGAAGGTTGTGGATCACCTTGTAGATCACCTATTACTGTTTGTTCAACACTTTCAATCACTGTATCTCTCGTAAGACTGATCACTTGCTCATCATCAAATGAAACTTTTTTTTTCTTCATCAGGTGATTCTTCAACTTCTTGACTTTGATCAATTGATTTACCTATCACTTCAATAGAATTATCATCAGTAGTTTTCTTACCA
Organism: Parsonsia alboflavescens; assembly: GCA_028571225.1. Classification (NCBI taxonomy): domain Eukaryota; kingdom Viridiplantae; phylum Streptophyta; class Magnoliopsida; order Gentianales; family Apocynaceae; genus Parsonsia; species Parsonsia alboflavescens. The sequence continues at coordinate 10,301 of JAOXNR010054348.1, read as the reverse complement.
TTTACCTAAATTTGATCAAGGTCAGTTTCAAGAACTTTCACATTTATTGTTTCAATAACAGTTCTGCTATCAGTATTAAAAATACAATAAGCTTGACTGTTATTAGAGTATCCAAGAAACTTAACTTTTTCTTTCTTAGTATCAAATTTACTGCTCATACGTCTTTCGTTTAGTATAAAGCAATCACTTCCAAAAACCTTCATATGGGCAATACTTAGTGATCTTCCAACCCATGATTCATATGGTGTTTTCTTAGTTCTGGCTCTTATGGTAACTCGATTAATGGTGTAATATGCATTGTTGATCTCCTCTACCCAGAAGTATGTTACCATGTTCTTTGCATGGGAGCATTGCCCTTGCCATCTCCTACAATATTTTGTTTTTTTTTTATTTTTTATTCTACAACTCCATTTTGTTGTGGAGTATAAGGAGCTGAAAACTCATGTTTAACGCCAAACATATCACAAAACTGATCAAAATATTTATTTTCAATTTCAATTCCATGATTAATTCTAATAGGTTTTAGATTGTAATTATCCTTTTGACTTAACATAAGAACAATTCAACTTTTAAACGTATCAAAAGTTTCACTCTTTTCTCTTAAAAAATGAGTCCAAGTATATTGAGTAAGATCATCAACAATTGCAAAAATATACCTCTTCTTTCCAAGACTCTCAATACTTATAGAACCCATTAAATCCATATGTAACAATTCAAGAGGAGTTTTTGTGCTCATACCAAAAAGATGATTGTGAGAAACCTTAGTATGTTTTCCCTGAGGACAAGCTGAACAATCAAGGTTATCAACAATCAGATTGGGTAATCCTCTTACCAGTTTCAACTTTTGAAGTTTATGAAGATATGATAAATTTAAGTGTCCTATACGCTCATGCCATAAACGAACAAGGCAATTAGCAATAATAGAATTGTGTGCTATTTCTTTTTCAAAAGTGATCACATAACAATTATTCTCAGTCCTCTTACCTGTCATAATGCACTTGTTACCTTTCAAAATTATTTCTTCATGTTTATCAAATTGTAAATCATATCCCTCATCACATAACTGACTTATACTAAGTAAGTTAGTTTGAAGACCATGTACAAGAAGTACATCTTCGATTTCCAGATTACCTAGAGTATGTACCTTGCCTTTTCCACATATGAGTGCTTATTTCCATCTCCATAGGTCACTTTTCCTAGGTAATTTCCTGCAAAATTCACAAAATTAGACCTTATTCCAGTCATGCATCTGGAACAACCACTATCTAAAATCCAAGTTTGGTGATCATTTTCTCTTAAAGCAGTAAAGGCTACTTTACAATCTTTTAAACTCTTTCTTTACCCAGATTTGTTTAGTATAAAGAGAAATATTTCTTACCCCTAGGATATATTGTCTCATCATAAAACAATTTGGTCAAATGTGACCTTTCTTATGGAAAAAATGAAAAGTTGAAACAAATCTGATCACTTCCTTGTGATCCATTTCATGCTGTAATGACTTTGACGAAGGTACAAAACCATGCTTACCTTTAGACTTACCTTGAAATCCAATTCTATTCATTGACTTTTGAGGTCTCACTATGCTAAGAATCTCATCAAGTTTCTGAGATCCTTATAGAATTTTGGATGTGTCAGAACAAAACTTATTTAGCACGTCTTTACCCTTTTCTCTGGAATTCATTTGGTAGATCACCTCTTCTAGATTCTCAACTCGCAAGGATAGCTTTTGCATTATTCGTTGCTAATCATCCCACTTTTTCTCCAGTAATTGTAACAGTGCTATCAGCTCATCATCTTGATCATCATGAACAGAAGAATTAGAAGTAACATTGAATGCAGATTTACTTGATCCTTCAAATGTTGCTCCTTCATTTGTTTGAGCATATGACTTTTTTAGTTTGTTTGGACATTCTCTTGCCATGTGTCTGAATCCTTTGCATTCGTAGGACTGATTTTTGGCTATTTGACCATTCTAACTATTATTGTTTTCTTTAGATTTATGCTTCTTTTTTGAATCCTCCTTATCTTCTTTGGTGAATACTACTGATCGTCTTTTGAGTGAGATATGCCACATCTTCTTTTGTCACATTTGAGTGACCTTTTCTCTTGCTTATGACTCTGATTTGTAGGAATTAATGTAAATGGAAGACTATCTTAAGTTGATGGTGTGGTAACATATTGGCTCATAGGAACTGTAAAGTTCATGTATTGACTTATGATATGTTGATCAAGTGGACTCAACACATTTCCTGTGATTGCAACAGCTACAAGAGCTTTGAGAGCCAAGGACTCCTTTTTCTTCCTTATACAAATGTCTTTACTCATCTCAAAAGTTTGTAGAGATCCCAACAATTCTTCAGTATCCATATCATCCACATTCTTGAATTCCTGTAAACATTCAATCTTGTTTTCAAATTTGTCAGTTAAAGATTTGAGAATTTTCCAATTTACCTCTCCTTTACAAAGATTTACACCCAACAACGTGACCTGATTGATGATGCTTTGGATTTTTGAATAAAAATCTCCTACCTTCTCATCCTTGTCCATGTGTAATGCCTCAAATGCAGTTGCTGGATCTTTACCTTTTTCACATTTGTAGCACCCTCAAAAGTGGTAGCTAGAATGTCCTAAGCAGCTTTGGAAGTAGTACACACAGAGATCTTTGCATACTGTTCTAGTTCAACAAATGCAACAATTGCATTCAAACCCTTTTTGTTACAGCCATACTCTATCGTTTCTTCTTTTGTCATATCTTTTGGTCTTTTGACTTTGGAGTTGTTCTCTGATTTTGGATGAGAATACCCATCACGCACCATATCCCATACTCTCTATCTATATTCTACAGATAGGTTATCATGTGAGACTTCCAGTATGTATAGTTAGTCTTATTGAGCATGGGAATTTTGTAATTTCTCTCCATCTTGACAACCACGCTCTGATACCAATGAGAAAATTAAGGAACACAAACAATAGAAAGCAGTAGAGAATGAGACAAGAATTTTTACAAGGAAACCTAAAAAAGGGAAAAAACCTCAGGTTGTCAAACAACCATAAATCTAAGTCCACTATTCTCTTTGAAGAATTACAACTATGATCTGAGAATTACAAGTTGAACCCTAACTCATAAACAGAAAATGATCACCTCACCAAATACTTGGTGAGCCCAATTACAAACCCGCTGATTACTTATTCCCAAGCCTTTCAGCTACCTCAGATCACCTTTTCGTAAGTGATCAGAGACTTATGGTTATACACAAACTCTACTATCTATGACAAAGAACCTCGTTTTCTTCTCTCAAAGGGTTATAGAATAAAGCTCATACATGATCTATATATAGAAGATAGTGGATTTAGATTTCAACCTGTCAATTCCATCATAGAGTGCTAAACGGACTCTTCATCCATCCTTGATCTTATAGCGGCAGTGTTCTATGAGAATTCTTCCTTTATTTTTGAACATTGATTCCAAGAAGAACTCCCAAATAAAACTCTTTTGCAATGGTTATCCATTAAGATACAAACATATTTAAGAAAAACAATAATAAAATATCATAAATATAGATCATATCTTATAGGATAAATAACTTGGAAATTATGCACAACTCATAATTATCATTCTTAAAACTTTATTTTTATTTATAATAGTTATTTTCATATATACTAACTATTTTATTAAAAAAAAATTAAATGGTGTGTCCATTAGAGAGACATATGCACCTTTTAGGAGGGATGTATTCTCTCGTACATGTCTTTCTAAATCTATAAATTAAGGCACTAGAATTGTTTATTACATAACAATAGAATAACTACAAATATTGTAATCTAAAGAGTTTAATCATTCTATTCCATTAAAGTGTTCTTAAACTTTGTTGTATCCTGCGTTAACTTGCTTTAGATAGGAAAGCAATATTATACTCAAGAAGGTGATTCACGCCTCAAAACGATTTTCTTAGTTTTATGGTTCAATTTTTTCCTAACAGATTTGGTGTGTTTTGAAGTAGAGCCAAAAATCCAATGCTCCAAAATCATATCAAATCTGCACAATTTCAAATCAAATGGAGTTCATTTGGTCACTCATTTAGGGTCCTAAAGTTACCTCTTTGTCCAGAATTTGAATCGTTCCGATGAAATTTCTTAATTTTTCAGCCAACTAATTTCATCCTAATTTTACATACATTGTACTAATATGTAAGGTTCAATCCCTAAAAATTTGAGTTCGATCGGACCTCATTTGGCCCCTGAACAAAACCCTCAAACTAAACTTGCCCAAACTTAAAACTTTGACAAATTTCTAAATAAAATCCCCATTAAATCCAAAATAAATAAAAAGCTGAAATAAAATTCATTTTCTCATGTTTTGAGAATTCATAATTCCATTAATGAGTATAAATTATCAAATTTTTGAAAAATCATCAAATAAATAAACAAATTAAATATAATTTCAACTTAAAATATAAGAAAATCATTAAATAAATTAATAACTAAAACTAATTACTTACCCTTGAAACTTCATACTTGTATTTGAAATACAAGTCTTTGTATTTCACCCTCCTTGCATACAACATATAGTCTTGTAGGCAATCACTTGAGAGATCATCACTAGAAGGCAACCATGAGTTCTCATACTTGAAAAATAGGTCTTTCTAAGCACAATTTCTTCCATGAATCTTCTCTTCATTGAACTCTTCTATAAATGACTTCCTTGATGATTCTATTAATGTTAGGATTGATCCTTGATGTCCATCATTCTCTTTCACTTCAAGAGGATCCTTCCTCAAATCTTCAAGTCCTACATTGAGAAGAGAATTGTCACTAACTTTGATTGAATCATCAAGATAATACTTACCAAAGAGTTCAATGATCTCAAAAGCTTCACAAATGTTACCCTCCAACGAAATCACATTTTGAAATTGCCTTACAATCCCTTCCTTCAAGGGTGGTGGTTTTTCTTTGAGTGCTATGTATTCCTTTTCATCTACAATAAACCCATTAGAAAAAGTAACATAGACAAGGAATACAATGCACCTTAAGCACCCCAAGAAACACAGATATATCATTTAAAGTTTCAACCAAAACTCCCGAAGGTTGATGTCCCCATAAAGAAGGTTATCAAAGTTCTCTAAATCTTGCATTCAAGCACAATAAACTCAAGAAACACTTCCTTACCATAGCATACACATGTCCTCCATAAAAAACATCAAACATATATGTGGAATGAATAAGAAAATAGCCTTCACATATGCCAGAATTCAAACTATCGTCAAGATGGACAACACTGTACTCATTCAAGGACACTATATGTTTCCAAACTCTTAGCATATCTCTATTTATGGCACAAAACATAATCCATAACATCAAGTGATTCCACCAAACATGCCAAATAGAGATAAACACATAGTAAACACATTGATTTCATCAAAATAAAATGCATCAACTTCATTAAAGATCAACTTTTCATCATAAATCACCTCTTCACAAAATTTCATCAAACATTCACCAACAATCTTAAGCTTCTTTTTCATATGTAGTCCTAAGACATGCTTCTTAAACAAGACATTCATGGTCCGAGGACTAACAGATCTCACAAAATATATTTTGTGGCTGTTGAGATTGAATAATTCAAAGAAATCATCATGGATAGAATACTCAAGAGCACATAAAATTCCAACTCTAGGCATTTTGGCATGTAAAGTAATGATTCTTATCAAGCATATACTTTCCCTTCACATTGATCATGAATTATCTTTCGAACAAGATAAACAAGTACCTTGAATCAACAATAAGTATGCACATTAAACCACAAAGATACAAGTTATCATCAAGAATCATAACATCAAAAATCCATAATACCCTATCATCCAAGACAAACTTTGAAATTCCATTCATGTGTGACTTAAATATATGCTTTAACAAGAAAGTCAAGTAATTCAACTCATAAGAATGTATCTCCATGTAATTTCAATGAAAATCAATGGATAACAAGTCATATATAGAATTCCTAGGCATAAACAAAGCACTTTTTTCAATCAAAGAATCAATATGCTTATAGAATTCAACGTAATCAACTTGTTTACCAACGTTAAGCACATATCCACTCAAATATGACTCCTTGACCAACTTAAGATCCAACATATCATTGAAAAAGCTCTTAGAAATATACAATATACTCCCATTAGAAAAGAAATCATCATGCTTAAAAGATTCAACAAGTTGACCTTGTTCACATATACCATAAGAAATCCCAAAACCACATTGGTTCACATATGACTCCTTTACAAACTCAAAATCCATGAAAGCTTTTGCAAGACTCATGGAAGCATAAGTCTCACTTTCTCTAAACAATGAATCATTATGCACAAAAAATTTACAAATATCAACTTGCTTATAAACATCATAAGCATTTCCAAAGTCATACTTGCCATAGAAAACATATTTTGATGCTCATGATTCAACAATCTATCACCATATGTAAAGATAAGAGTGTACCACTTTAACATTGCACTCTTTACCTTGCTATCGTTGCCTTCCTTCAACTTGTTTAGGCCTTCAAAATCTTGAAATTTAGGCACAAGAACACTAGAAAATGAATGGTCAATGTTATAAATGGTTTTAGAAATCTCTTTGTTCTTCATGAAGACCTAAGTATTCTCTTTTTCTCTTTCTTTCTCACAAGAATTCTCTTTTTCGGCACTCAAATCTTCTCCCCATGGCACTCATTTCTTTTTCCTTCTCTCTCTTATCTTTCATCTCACCTTGCCTCTCAAGATCTTTTTCACTCTCATGCTCTCCTTTTTTTGTTTCCTCCTGTTCTTCTTTCTTCACATTTGAAGTCTCTCTTTTCATTTCATGGGACTCTTTTCTCTTTTGCTTTTCATAGTATGCTTTCATGTTCTCTAGAAGTAGTTTTTGATCCATAGAGGCTTCATATGGTGTCAAAGATCCCAAGTTGACCCTCCTTCCATCCATCTTGGAAGTGTACTTATGCTTGCAATCATCGTATGTAGCACCTCTATCAACTTGCCAGGGTCTCCCTAACAACAAATGACTTTCTTGCATAGGAATCACATCACAGAGCACTTTATCTGTATACTTCAATATGGAAAAAAGATATCCTTACTTGCTTATCAACCAAAACCCCTTCATCCCCACTCAACTTTTGTAACTTGTAAGGGTTTGGATGGTTTTCACATTATCTATCCACCACATATTGACTTACAAAATTCCCATCACTATCATGATCAATCATCAAACTACTTATCTTCTCAAACATGATGCATCTTGCGAGAAATAAGGTCTTTCCTTTGTTAAATCTATTGATTTGATCTCCAACTAGGAAATTCTTCATTCATCACAAATTGAAAACACACCGCATTGAAAACAAACCCAAGGACTTCATGCAAAAGATTCAAGCTCGAAACCATTGACCATGTTGTCTTCCGAACGAATGGATTGAATTTCATCAATTTAACTCAACACCTTGGCCAAGTATTGAAAACCCTAAGTAGTTAGACTAAGAACCCTAGAAGAATAGTAGAACAACACTCAAGAAAGGGATTGTTTGATCCTAAAGGATTCTCACAATTCGATTGAAAGTTGTTTTTATGAAAGTTGGTTTCAAAATACAAATAGGGGACTAGTTATTGTCCAACTAGTAAGAAACCCTAATTAGTCTTACAATAGGTCAAAAGACCATAAAATCCTCATTAAATAAGTCAAATGACCAAAAGAAGTCAAAATAAATCAAGGAAACTCATCAAAACATCGCATTTGTGAAGTAAGGGAAAGAGTGTCTAGAGTCGGGCGTGGCACCGGACATGGGTTCTGAAAGCTACTAGAAATTGAGAAGGGTTGTCCGGTTGGCGCCGATAGGTTACTGTAGCGGACCATGTCGTGCCCTTTGGTGCGGTCCCAAGTTTTCTCCTTGCCAATCTTGTTCCATTGCTCCAAAACCATTTCTAAGCCTTCCCTCATGACTTCCAAGGTCCCTAAGGTCATGTTTTTCACTTAGGCTCTTCTTACCATCATCTTTAATATCTTGAATCATCATTAAGTTGAAATCCCTCTTTGGTTTCTCTTCATCATCAATTGACATCTTTTCAAAGTTGGCATAAAAATCAAGCAAATCTTCCCTTCCTTGAACAAATTTCACCAATGCTTGTCTCAACTTGGAAGTTCTTGATCTAGTGATAGGACCGGAAGGTATCTTTAGAGTTAGATCACCATCATCTATGAAATGTCATATGATCAACAACTTTCTTCACTTCATTAGCAGACTCTTGAATTTGCAATTTGTCAACACTTTCTTGAAGACCCATTTCACCTTTCTACCCATTGGTAATTGAGGTGTCTTCTCTTTTGGGCTCCAAGCTCTCCCATGTTAGGCATTGTGAAATACCATGACCATGTTAATTACATTTGAAGCACTTGGGACCTTCTTTTCTATTAAGTTGTGCTAGTGTCTTTCTCCTTTCTCCATGAATCACCAGCACCTCCTGCATTTGAGGTTTAGGTTCCTTTTCTCTTGTCCTTACACTTTGCGCTTTAATTGATGAAAAGGTAACATGATTTGAGCTCCAACAAGATCTCCCATATGAGCTCCTTCTATTGGACACTTGTCTTTCATCCTCCCATTTTGGTGGTCTTTCGTTCCTCATATGTCTTCTATGTCTCAATGGTTCACCATGTTCATTATAGTAAGAATAAGAGTTTCTCATCCCTTCTTGTCCTTCTTGGGCTTCTTTCAACTTTATGGTTACAATAGCCTTCATCAATATACTCCATCTGCTCATGTTTGCTTCTTGGTAGACTCCCTTGATATTGTCTTCTATCAACTCCTTGATATGGCACATACTCCTTGGACGAACAAGGTTGAGATGTCTCCCATTATTCTCCTTAATAATATGTTTGAGATGATGATTTAGACATGATGTACCTACAAAAGGAAACAAGAAAAAACATGGGATATATGTATTCCTCACTTTCACTCTGGTATATCACCCAATCAATGGCTTTTACTCACTATAATGAGTTCACCCCCTTTCTCCTTTTTCTACTCTAGCTTCTTTTTTAAGTTCTTAATTATCTCACAAGAGCAATGCAAACCACTTAGGCAAGAATACCAAATGATTCACACAACTCAATCAATTGATCAATTAAAGTTCACCAAACAAGAACCGAAGAGAATAGAGTTTCAAAGAGATAGGTCAATCAACTCAAAGCAATTGATAAAACACTTAGAATTCAAAGAAAATGATGAAAGGCATATTATCAAACACCTTGAAGTCAAAGATTGTGATCTCAAAATTTGATATGTATTTCAATAATTCAAATCTTTTGATCTCAAATAGGCAAACCAATCCCAATTTATCAACAATTCAATCTCTACCCAACAATAGTTCAATAGCACAATAGATTTCAACTTCAAATCAACAATTTCTCAATGATTTTTCACCTTTTTTTTCTTTCTTTCTTTCTTTCCTTTTTTATTTTTTTTTAGAGATAGAAGAAGAAGTAGAACCACCAAACAAATAGAACTAGCCCTTGTTTCTGGCTTTAGGTTTAATTCTCACAAACACAAAGAGATCACAAGAAGAAGCTAAGATACATGTAGAGGAACAAACAAAAAGAGTCAACATAAGATCATAGGATTTCAAAGAAACAATATGATCTTAACACTTAAACACGAAAGCCAATAAAAGATAGGCAAACTTTATGATGAACACCAAAACTTTGAGACACAAATATCATGTGATTCTAAGAAGAAGGTGAAGTTTTAGGGTTCATGTTCTTCTAAAACCCATCAATGAAGTTATAGGACTCATCATAAGATTCAAGGTTAATTAGATTGACCTTATTGGAAATCAACAACAAACAATCTCGTGGTAGACTAATCAATACCATATCCCAAAGGGATTGATTTCCCTAAGTGTAGTCATCAAAGAACCCTCAGAATAGCTCATAAGAAGACAAAAAAAAAAAAAAAAAAGAAAGATATCAATTTTGATCTTGAAATTTGATTCACTCGAAGTGTTTTGCTGTTTGTGGGATTTTTGGTTTAATATTACAAATAAGAGAGTATCCATGGGAAGCCCTAACTAAGAGTTAAAATAAGCTAAAGTACCAAAGAATCTTCATAAAACAATTTAAATGACTAAGAAAAATCAAAAGAAATCAATTTAAACATGAAAGGATCGTATTTGAAAATCTGTCCTACAGGTTGACTAACGTCGGTTTTAGGGCCAGTTGGTACTGAAGGGAACTGGAACCCGAATCCATGAGAAACGAATCTGGAGTTCCAAGAT
>JAOXNR010054347.1:0-12712 GCA_028571225.1 Parsonsia alboflavescens | reverse complement strand
AAAAAAAAAAAAAAAAAAAAAAAAAAAGAAACTTTCTGCCCTTCCTGAGGCGACAGCAGGGGCGTGGGGCGTGGGGCGGGGGCGGTGTCGGGTCGAATACATTTCCGAGGATAACATGGGAGAAAAAAAAGAAGACTCTGATCGATGCATTACAAATATTATAAATACAATTGTGTATCTTTCTACAATAAATTCATATTTAAAAAAAAAAAAAAAGTAGGAAGCATTATTCAATAAAAAATCAACTACCCTCCCCAATACAAAAGAAGATTCCATTCGAAGAGGAAGAGCGAAAAAACAACAACAAAATTTTACAGGATAAACCTAACAATCCTCAACAAAACTTTTTTTGGTATTTTTGTTTCGAAAAATAATTTTATTTCCATTATTGTCATACATTTTTTTTATTACTTTTGAATTTTTTTTTTTTGTAAATATTTTAGATTTCATGCTAATGATTGTTATAATTTTTTATTTTTTTTAGTGGTAATGATGTTTTTCAAGTATTTTCTATTTTAATATATAATTTGTTTATTTTTCTAAAGAAATTTATTTCTTATTGATAGGTGAAACGGGCAGGATCCGGATTAAAGGTCAATCCAAATGAGACAGAGGGTCCCATACCTTCAATACCTGAAAGTCAGACTCACAAAGTCAACGAGGATGTGTGGGCAAGCAACTCAACATCATCGACCTCCCAAGTCATAGACCTAGAGATCACCAACCTCATAAATGAGGTCAGGTAAAGGTCTTGCTAGACCTTGACTTCGATTTGGCAAAGTCCGATCTGAATTATAAATCTTCCATGTCGCAACAACTAGTGCGTCACTCCTAGCCACTCGAAGGAACCGAGGATCACTAAGCATGACCTTACCAGAAAAGATGTTCGAGTTTCTCAATGCCCACGGGGAAGGTCGCGAGGTTGATCTGAAGGTCGACTAGTAAGCTCGCAGCTCTCACAGAAACGTGAATGGCAAGATCTCTCGTTCCAGGGAAACTCCGAGATCCTAGGAGCAACTAGCGGGATTTGATTAAATCCCACAGTTATCTTGATTGCCTACAACGATGTAAAGGGAAACAGAACTCTAGGAGGTAACGGATCATTCTTCTGATTACTTAAATAAAAAACACCCAAGGAAAAAAAGGGATTCTAAAGCTTTTGGGAGAATGATCTTGACCAGAAAACTTTTCCAGAATATTAACTTATTCATCTGAGCTCTTCCCCGAGCGAGAGCCCATTCCGGTGACCTCTTTTTCTTATCTTCTCAGGCTGCTGGAGACGGAGCTTCATAAGGATCTATGGGCTGATCCAGCCCATCACTTTTGGACCCCATCATTTTTGGCGCCATCTGTGGGGAAACAAAATAGAAAAGCTTAACTTTTTTTCATACACAAAACAAAATAAAGCAATCCTGATGGCTCAGTCATAGCCTTCACGGGTTTAGCCTCCCTGACGCGGTAGGCTGCCAACTAGAATACAATTGCGCACTGAAGAGATAATGTCGGAAATGCCATCGCCAAAACATTTCGTCACTGACGACAACCCCAGGCCAAGCATTCAAAGAGGCCAACATTCACCAGCATGGCCTGGCCTATCCCAGGATATCTCAGCCAACCGAACACTGGAGCAAGAAGGGCCACAGGGGAGACACCTAGATCTCACTGCAAATGGGAATAACTCCAGGCCACCAAGGCCACAGAGATCTAGAGGAACCTGGGTATCCATCCTGACAATCTAATGGAAAGGATAGTGGCTGCCCTAGAGGGAATCTCAAGCCGAAGAAACTACATTTCTACTGGGCATACTCCGACGTCTTCCTAGAGAGAAGCACCACCATCCAAGAACCAAACTAGGCATACTCAACCAGATAGGTTTCAGCCTTCGGAGGTAAGGACTGTCCCCCGACACAATAACCCAGGTCGAGGAGCGAGTCGACCAAAACAAAGGTCACAAGGGGCAAGAACTTTACTTGTGACCGACCTCAGGGAGACCCTCAATAATCAAAGGGGGTATGACCTAAGAGATAGGTTCAATCGAGCTTCCATCTCCATAAGCCAAGGACAAGATTCGGCCCTTGAAGAGCAGGGAATCTCTCTGCGAACTCCACTTAGGGTAAGGATACCACTTTGTCGTACCCTAATCGAAATGACAGGTGAAAATGCTTGAGGGGTAGCCCCCAACCCACTGAGGAGAGTAGCTTCCTCATCTAATCAAGAGCGATAAAACACTGAGGATCTAACCTAGCCCTCACCATTTGTCCACAACATCCGAACAGCCAGGATGCCTTCAAGCTTCAAAGCTCCACAACTAGAGAAAAAATATAATGGTACCGGGGAACCACAACAACACATTGACGAGTATGTCTCCTATATGGAGATGTTTGAATACCCAAACCACGTCAAATGCAGAGCCTTCATGTCCACGCAGACTAAGAAGGCTCAATCATGGTTCAAAGGAATCCTTGAGGCAAGCATCTCAAGTTGGTTGTAGCTGAAAGAGCTGTTTTCGAAAAAGTACCAGAGTAGCACGAGGTGCGAGAAAGACATCAACGACCTTTTCCTCATCAAACAAAAGGTTGGTGAGAACACCCGGAGCTATTACAGTCGTTTCAAAGATGAAGCAGTGGAGATTGAGCAAAAGAATGATGCTATCTACATCACTGCATTCAAGCAGAGGTTGCAAGGGGGATACGTTGCCCTCAGACTGGTCGAGGAGTAGGTAAAAACAATTAAGGAGCTGCAAGAGCTCCTGGAAAAGTTGATCAAGGCTAAAGAAACCGTGGATCAAAAGAAGATCCTGGGACTCACCTCAACCACAAACAGAGACAACAGAGGACATCCAAAGAGTCCTCAAAAAACAAAGCGGGAAAGAAAAGATCCCCACCCAAAGGGGGGAATCTTAGACAAAAGAAGGAAAACCATCTGCAACCTTGTACTCACGCCGCTCAAGACATCACGAACTGAGGTCATGATGGTCATAGAAAAGATAGGTCTTCTCATGACACCTGTCGCCAAGAGAGACCAGGTAAAGTTCTGCCACTACCATAAGGATCATAGCCATCTCATTGAGGATTGCTTTGACCTCAAACGTGAGATTGAGAGGTGTATAAAAGAAGGCCACCTACAAGATTTCCTGGCCAAAAATGCTAGGGCTGCAAACCCTCCACCAGCGGCCCCGCGTAATTAAAAGGCCCTAGTCGGTGAGATAAATGCCATAGAGAGGAAATCGAAGTGAGCTCAAATGGTAGATTTAGAGCCCATAACGGTGTCACTCCAGGTGGGTGACTTCCCCGTGAGGAAAATCCTGGTAGACACCGGAAGTGCAGTCAATGTCCTCTATCGCAAGGCTTTCGATCAAATGGGGATTGACAAGAGCTCGTTGCAGAAATCAGACACAGCACTAACCAATTTCAAAGGCAGTACGACCTAGGCCGGCGGAATCCTGAGAATAATCCCGACCACAGTTAGAGTGGATGGCAAGGAAGTCACTGAGATGATGGACTAGATGGTCGTAGATGCCCCCAAGACTTACAATGCCATACTTGGTCGTAGGGGGGTCATGGACCTAAAAGCAGAGATCTCCCTACTCAGCTACAGCATGAGAATCGAGGCCGGAGAGGTTTGGATTACCCTTGAAGGAGATAGGCAAAGGCCCGCGGAGTGTTACCTAAATGAGGGTAATGAAGAGAGCTCAATGGAGCCCAAACCAGAGGAGTGCATTGACTGTCCTAAAGAAGATGCCACTTTAGAATTCAAGTAGCCGGAAAGGGAGAGAAAGTCTTCCTTAATCCTAAATTCCCTGCGAAAGGGATCAAAATTGGAGAGCTCCTGCCCCTAAAGATTAAAGGGAAGCTGGTGGATTCCCTTGAAGAAAATCTGGAAGTCTTCTCCTAGCAGCCCAGCAATGTCGAAGGAGTCGATCGAACCATTGCAGAACATAAGGTCAGGCTCAAGTTAGGGGTCAAGCCGGTGAAGCAAAAGAAGAGGACCTTTGCCCCAGAGCGCAACAAGGTCATAGCAAAGGAAATCCAAGCTCTTCTTGATGCTGGGATTCTGAAAGAGGTAGTGTATTCGAAATGTATGGCCAATCCTATAGTGGTTCCAAAGGAAGGGACATAGAAGATGTGTGTAGACTTCACCACATTGAACAAATTTTGCCAGAAAGACTCCTATCCCCTTAACAGCATTTACCAAATGGTAGACTCCACAGACGGGTACCAGTGGCTGTGTTTCCTCAATGCATACAAAGGGTACCACCAGATTCCAATGGCCCTTGAAGACATGGAAAAGACCTCCTTCATCACGGAGGTTGAGACTTATTGTTACACCAAGATGCCTTTCGGTTTGAAAAATGTCGAGGCAGAATTTTGGCGAGCGATGCACAAAATTTTCAAGAAGTAGCTTGGGCGAAATATTGAGGTTTACGTGGATGACATAGTGATCAAATCCAAAACTACAGAAGATTTCATAGGGGACATCCGCGAAACCTTCCAAACCCTGAAGAATTCTCACATGAAGCTCAACCCGGAGAAATGCACCTTCAGGGTCTCCGTAGGAAAGTTCCTAGGCTTTATGATCTCGGAGCGAGACATTGATGCCAACCCAGACAAGATCAAAGCTTTACTGGATAGGGAACCTCCCAAAAACCTCAAAGAAATACAGAGCCTAGCAGGAAAAATGGCAGCTATAGGACGCTTTATCAACAAGATGGCAGACAAAGGAGAAAAATTCTATGATGACATAAAAAAGCCAAAGGACTTCTAGTGGTTTGAAAGCTGTCAGGAAGCGTTCATCAAGCTGAAGGACTTTCTGGGTAGACCTCCTCAACTTGTCTCCCCAAGATCAGGAGAAGAAATCCGTATATACCTGACCGCAATCGAAAAGGCTATAAGCTTGATGTTAATAGTAGAAAGGTCAGGTCAACAATTTCCTATTTATTATGTTAGCCGTTTACTTGGAGTTTCGGAGACCAGATATACGGACCTCAAGAAATTTCTGTACCTCATCATTATCACTTCAAGGAAATTAAAGCCTTATTTTGAAGCTTAATCGATAAGAGTCCTAACAAATTTACCTCTGAAACAAGCTCTAGCAAAGCCTGAACTCTTAGGCATTATGTTGAAGTGGTCCCCTAAGCTCTTTGGGTACCAAATTCAATTTGAGCCAAGGAATGCTATCAAAGCTCAAACCCTTTCAGACTTTGTAGAAGAATGTACAAGGGCACCATTGGAGCCTACAGACGCTTGTGAAGGCAATATCTGGACTATGTTCACGGACAGGTCTACGGAGAAGGAAAACTCAAGGGCGGGGATTGTACTGATCAGCCTTGAGGGAGTGAGAATCCCTTACTCTGTGAAGTATAACTTGCCAACCTCGAACAATGAATCCGAATATGAAGCTCTCTTAGTAGACCTGAGACTTGTAAAGGCTCTCAAAATGCAGAAATTGCATGCTAAAACAAACTCACAAGTCGTGGCCAGCCAAGTAGCTGGAAAATTCGAAACCGGAGAAGATAACATGGTCAAGTATCTCAAAAGAGTAAGAGCCATCATATCAAAGCTTGACTACTTTCTCATTGAATAGATTCCCAGAGAGCAAAACTCATAAACGAACACTCTGTCCAAAGTCTACAAAAAAGTAGTTAGAAGCAATGCCGAGCTGCTTGTGGAACCACTACTCTCTCCCAACATTGATCAAGAGGAAAGTCTAGTCATAGAGGATCAAGCAAGCTGAAGATACCCAATCTTCAGATTCCTTAAACACGGCGAACCTTCCTGAGGACCCAAAGGAAGTTCATCGAGTGCGAAGATGGGCACCTCGCTATGTCTTGATTAGGGACGACTAGGTATATCGAAGGTCGTACACATGGCCACTGCTCAAGTGTTTGAGTCCAGGGGAAGGTAGATATGTAATTAACGAAGGTACATAGTGGCATATGTGGCTCTCACATAGCAGAGAAGGCTGTCCTAAAGAAAATCCTACGAACGGGGTATTACTGGCCTACAATGGTTGCAGACGTTGAGATGGCCATACAGAAATACACCAGCTGCCAGCCGTATGGGAATAGATCTCATCTTCCACCAGTGAAATACCAGCCAATCAATGCCTCAGTACCATTTGACATATAAGGGATTGACATCCTCGGACCTTTCACAAAGGGAGTGGGGGGTGTCATAGTTACTGTGGAGTATTTCACCAGATGGGTCGAAGCGGAACTCGCGATAGTGATCTCATCTCAAAAAGTTCAGTCCTTTGTATGGAGGGATATTGTATGCAGATTTGGGATCCCACGAGCCATCATTTCAAACAATGGCCGACAGTTTACTGGCAATCCATTCAAGACCTTCTGCAAGAACCTCCATATCGAGCAAAGATTAACATCCGTGGCTTACCCACAAGCTAACGAATTAACAGAGGTTGCAAACCCAACGATCCTAGAAGGACTAAAAAAGAGACTCACTGAGCTCAAGAAAGATGGTCACAATGCAGATTGGCCAGACGAGATAGCCAGCATATTGTGGGCATACAAGACCACACCTAGAAAAGCTACAAGAGAAACCCCATTTAGTCTATGCTTGGGAGCAGAAGTAATGATGCTAGTTGAGGTTGGGAAAACATCTTTAAGATTGACAGAGTACAACTCAGTCTTAAACCAGGGGGAGAGAAGAGCAGAGCTCGACCTCCTTGAAGAGCTCAAAAACAAGGCAACTATAAAGCAAATAGGACATACAAAAGGTAGGTAACAAATTTTTTCAACAAGCGAGCGAAAGAAAGACACTTCGCAGTTGGAGAAATGGTCCTTAAGAGGTCAGAAGTTGGCAAACAAGGTCAATTGACCAAGCTGCAAGAAGGCTAGGAGGGACCCTACCTAGTCCACGAAGGAGGGAGCTACAAACCAGTTGATCTTGATGGGAGACAACTTCTGAGATCTTGTAATGCCTATCACTTAAAAAAGTTTTATGCCTAACGGTCATCTAAAGTACAAAAGACCTTTTGGATCTATTGGTCACATCCGGCAACAACCTCAACATGTTCAGCATGATTTAAAGCTAAGTTCTCTTGAAGATTATATAGTCATTATGCTTGTATTAATCTAAGTTACCTGAATGATAGTTCAATTATGCAAGCATGCAAGTGTTGAAAAGTTGTGTGTATGAAGAGCAGAAATATTGCTCGAAGTAGAGATAGAAAAATACTAAGCAGTTTATAAAGACAAAAAATAAGTAGAAGGCCACAAACAGACCCCTGCAAAATGTCCAATGCTCAACAAAACATATATTAATCCCAAAGCTATTACAAGACTTCCCAAGAAGACAGGTCAAAGTCAGAGCTGGAGATCTCAATTGGGGGACCTTGAAAAGGTTCCGTGTACATGGCCATCGTCTCAGCTCTACGACGAATCGCAGCGCGGGTCTTGTTTACCACCCCGAGTGACTCAACACCACGACCTGCCCCCTCACTTCCATGCCCCAGTCCTCCTCTACCAAGACGCATAGCAGCTTGGGTCCTGCGACCTCTACTTGGAGGAACAGAAGGCCCCGCGAAGGTCAAAACCCCCTCACTACTTGCTAACCTGGTGGCACTTTGGCTCAGACCAGCCCCTCCTTCGCCTGCTCTGTAAAGCCAGTCAAGGCCTCTCCACTTTGTCAAGAAAAAAAAAAGGGGAAAAAATGGGGATAGAGAGACCGTCAAACATGAAGAAAAGATAGAAGCAGCAAAGAAGCCAACTTCAGAAGGACCAGTTACGGGAAGGAGCAATTCCCATGCTTGCACGGATCGGAGGGTGGTTACACAACATCTCCAACACAAACCCGCTGGTTCCAGAAAAGAGATCGGCCAAACAGAAAAGCGGCACTCGACCGTAGGCCAACCAGAATATTCCAAGTTCATTAAAAAATCCCTGTTTTGCTCCAGGCCCGGGACTAAGGGAGGAAGCTCATTGTAGGAAAGTTGGTTAAGGTTTCAGTCTATGTATCTCTCCAACAGTGAATCATCAAACCGGTCGAAGAGAAATTGAGATTTCCAGTTCCCCTCTAGAGACTGAACGCAGCCCAATATTGGATGCCACAGCACCAGCCTTAGATACCCCTTGGAGGAACTAAAGGTCGAGGGAAACTCCAACTCGAAACAGCACTAGAAAAGCTCCAAGGACACTGGAACCTTGTAAAGATGACAGGTCTCTATGAAAGCAACTATCATCCTGATGGAATGGGGAGTGAACTGGGCTAAAGGCACTTTTCAAAAATGGACTATGTCCATAAAGACGGGATAAAAGAAAGGAAGAAGGAGCCCTCCCTAAAGGCTGGTGCGATGAAGAATGATGTGGCCAGTACGCTGAGAGTCAGGGCCCTCAATCAGTGTGGTAGCAATGAAATAACCCTCCTCTATTGCCATCTCCACTTGGAGAGCCCTGATATCAGCAGGGCCCAATTACGAGTCCTGAAAGGGCACCCCCGTCTCAGCTAGATCATGAGTCAGGGGACATCACGAACCTAGGGGAAGTAAGGAGGGTCATAGAAGATCTCATTGGCTAGGGATTCAGAGTTTGAGAAGTTTAAACTGGAAGCCATGGTAACCAAGAATTCATAGATGGAGGCTTAGAAGAGAAGAGAAAGGACATGGTCCAAGGAACTGTAGAGGGATAAAAGAAATGATACAGGAAGAAGATATAATGGACTCTTCAAAATCAAGAACTCCTCAGCTTCTCACCTGGGAGTTGGAGCGGGTCAAAATTTGGCCTTCCAAGATGGGTCATTTTCCCTGGCTTGGGGTGGGTCGACGGTTCAGAAATCTAACCCGCCCCAGCTCTTCCTCAGAAAAAAAAAAAAAATAGCGTTTCACTGAGAAAAGTGATGCGAGTCAACGCCGCTGAAACCTGAACCAGGTAATCTTCAGAGATCTTCTCGTAGATTTGATAGCAGATGCCTCCTCCTTACTGACTGACGTTTTTCCCTTTGGCCATCTTCTCCTTCTCGTATTTAACACGCTGGTCCACAGCTCCTGTGGCCACTCTCCTAACAGCACTTCCGGATGGACTCATCTTGAATGAAATGTTGAGATTCTTTAAATGATTCTTCTTTATTAGTGTTCTTTCAATCCTTCAATAGTGTTCTCCAGTCAAGCTTCCAAAAAAAAAGGAATACACCATTTCACAAGAGACAACCGTTATGAGAACACGATGTTGTTTTACTAAGAGCCATGGCCTCAAGGTGGTAATCCTTAAAACACTTGAAGATCAGTCTCCCAAAAATGATTGTAGGAAAAAACTGTCCTAGAGATCACAACTTAGAGACGGTAGATGGTAGCTTTAAATGCCTGACAGTCGGATCTGCAGCCTGAATATGGTAATTTTTAATGCTTGAAGGTAGGGTCCCCAGCCTCAAGATGGTGATCCTCAACGAATGAAGGCCAGACTTGCGACCTATAGACGGTAATGTAGAACACCCAAAGGTCATGTTGGCAGGTCCCGAGGTGTGAGTAGGCAAAAACTTTCAACCACCGCCCTCATGGGTCACAGACCCCGAGGTCACTAACCTCCAAATGAGCGTGACAAAGACTCACAAGACCACGACCTGCGAGCTTGTGAATTCTAGCCTTGTTCATGTACCTTTCAGACCGTGACCAAGTGTGCACAACTCTGCACAAAACCAAAAAATTGTAAAGCCAACTTGTAACTCTCAACTAGAGACACGAATGAAACCCCAGAAGTTTGCTACTGCAAGGAATTGGCAGACCCAGTAGTAACAATGACTTGAAGATGGTAATTTAGGCACCAGCAACCAAGGAGCTCACTAGGCCTAATGGGGGGTAATGATGGGTGAAACGGGCAGAACCCAGACTAAAGGTCAACCCAAATGAGCCAGAGGGCCCCATACCTTCAATACCTGAAAGTCAAACTCATAGAGTCAATGAGGATCCATTGGCAAGCAACTCGGCACCACCAACCTCTAGGTCATAGACCTAGAGGTCACCGACCTCCTAAATGAGCTCGGGTAAAGGTCTTGCTAGACCTCGACTTATATATATATATATATAGGGAAATGATGGAGAGTGCAACGCTGCACACGGGCGCTATGTGCGGCAACGTGAAACCACATCGTTTTGTCCGGTAGTAAAAAAAAAAAATTCAGATCCAAATGGCGAAGCAGAGCATCACCGCAATGGCGAAGCAGAATTGCACCATATCTACACCATCACCATCAGCAAGAGAGGAAGAGAGAGAGAGAAACACCACATCTACGCCATCATCTCACCATTACCCAACCCATAGCCGGAGAGAGTAGCACCATCTCCTACACCATCGGCAAGCTTCGCCTTGGCTGTGGCGCACCGTTCCATCTCCAGCGAGAGCAGAGCCTTCACAGTGCTGTTCTTTGCTCTACCCTGCTTCGTTAATATATATATATATTTTTTCGAAACCAACCAAAAATGATGTAGTTTTATGCAAGCGTACATAGGCACACACACTAGCATTCTTATATAAATATATTTATATTTATAGGATACAAAGAAAAACCGATTTTACCTAAGGGAACACCTTTATTACAATATCAAGTTATGTTTAAAAAACTTGAACATGAGATAGAACGAATAAAAACTAGATTAGAAGAATGTTTCTCAGATAACCCACTTCAATTTTAGGAAAAGAATAAGATAGAGGCTAAGTTAGAAATGAAAGATAAAGATAAAATTATCAGAGTCACACCTATGAGATATAGTCCAGAAGATCAGGAAAAATTTAAAATTCAGATACAAGAACTCATTACTCTAAAAATGATTAGAGCTAGTAACTCACCTCATAGCTCACCAACTTTTATGGTTAGAAACCATGCAGAATAGTAAGAAATAAAGCTAGGATAGTTATTAACTTTAAAAAGCTAAATGATAATACTATCTTTGATGGATATTTTCTACTGCATAAAGTAAGCCTAATAAATTGGACCAAGAATAAAAAGATATTTTCTAAATTCGATTGTAAAAGTGGATTCTGGCAAATAAAGATGCATAAGGATAGTATCCCTTACACAGCTTTCTCTATTCCACAGGGACACTATGAATGGCTAGTAATGCCATTTGGATTAAAAAATGCACCACAGATATTTCAAAGAAAAATGGATAATATATTTAAAGATTATAATTTCTTATTTGTTTATGTTGACGATGTTTTAGTCTTATCTAATGATTTGGATTCACACTTAAAGCATCTTGATATATTTATTAATCTATGTCTCGAAAATGGATTAGTTCTATCACAGAAAAAGGCAGAGATTCTCCAAAATGAAATAGAGTTTTTAGGAATGCAAGTAGATGGATCTGGAATTAAATTGCAGAGTTATATTCACGAAAAGATATCAGCTTTCCCAGATAGATTAAAAGATAAAAAGCAAGTTCAAAGTTTTCTTGATATGTTAAATTACGCCTTTGACTTTATTCAAAATTTAGCATGTCTAAGAAAACCTTTACAAGATATACTCAAGAAAGATAAAATATTTGAGTTTAATAGTTATCTAGAGGATCGTGTGAAAGAGATAAAATCAAAATGTAAAGATTTACCTAAATTACAATTACCAAAAGATAGTGATAACTTAATATTAGAAACAGATGCTTCTGAATATGGATGGAGTGGAGTTCTAAAGATAGACTCTCCACAAGAAGAAATCTGTAGATATTGTTCTAGAACATTTTCAAACACTCATAATAAATATCATATAAATAAGAACTCTTAGCCGTAGTTAAAAGCCATCAAAGTTATACTACTTTTTACTACCTAAGAAATTGAAATTAAGAACGGATAATACATAGGTTAAAACATTTAGAATAATTTACCTTCTAAATTTGAGTATAAAAGATATATTAGATGGCAGATGTTATTATCTGAATATTCATTTGATATTGAAATTATTAAATCTGACAAAAATGTGTTAGCTGATTTTTCTGACCAGAAATGGCAGACCTGATGAAAAAGATCATTAATATGATTAATGAGATGGATGTCCAAGTTCAATCTATAAGGCACAATGTTACTGAAATCAATGAGATTGCGCACTATCAAAGTGCAGAAGAAATTGAAAGTCTGCTTAATACAGAATGTGCCATGATAATGGCTAAGATAGGTAACTATTCAGTTGCCAAAGAAGTTACAGATAATTTATTAAAAAAGATAGAACTACAAAAGATTGAGATTCCAGATACTGGAGATTGTTCAAACCCAGTAAGCAAAGATAAGGGTAAGACAGAAGATATATCTCCACTTCCTCAGAGGACGAAGATTCTTACTGATATTCCTATGAAAAATCTTGATATTATGCCATCAGACAAACATAGTGAGATGATGAGAGAATTATATTCTCTAAAAAATACAGAAAATCAATATTTAGATTCTAAAGGGATTTATCCAAGAATAAATTTTTTGGAAGATTCTGACCCAAATGAGATTCGATATTGGTATGATTTTGGAGTTATCAACTCGATATTTATGACTTCACCTAACTTCTCGGAGATTAGTGCACTACCCTTCTGGGTGAAAGAAGGAGTTAAAGATTGCTATATTCTTAATCCAACCATTACGCCGCAAGATGTCTTGGTTCTTAAATTCTTATCTGCTGGCCTTGATTTCTATGACAATGAAGTTGACACAGGCGGAATTATGGAAGGCAGAAAATTCTTCCCTGTTTTAAACTTCACTCGAAAGTTGTCGCAGGAAAAGAAATTC
>JAOXNR010054346.1:0-10797 GCA_028571225.1 Parsonsia alboflavescens | reverse complement strand
TCTTAAGGAGTTTCATTGGCCTCACATGAAGAGAGATGTAATTAAAGTGTCTGAAACATGCATTGTTTGTAAGAAGGCAAAGTCTACCATTAAACCACATGGTCTGTACCTGACATTACCTATTCCTCATGCAATGTATTTTGTGCTTGGTTTACCTAGGTTTAGGAGGGGTAAGGATTCAATTCTTGTGGTTATTGATAGATTTTCTAAAATGGCACACTTTATTGCTTGCTCAAAAGTTGATGATGCTCATAATATTGCAAATTGTTTTTCAAGGATGTGGTTAGATTGCATGGAATTCCTAGAACTATTGATAGTGAGAGGGATACCAAATTCTTGAGTTATTTTTGGAAGGTGTTTTCGGGGTTGTTGGGAACTAGATTATGTTTTTCCACTACATGTTACCCTCAAACGGATGGCCAAATGGAGGTGGTAAATAGGACCTTAGGAAAATTGTTAAGAGCCATAATAAAAAAAAATTGAGGTCTTGGGAAGAATGTTTACCTTTCATTGAATTTGTTTATAATAGATGTGTGCATTCTTCTACTCACCATTCTCCATTGAATTGGTTTATAGAATTAACCCTTTGACACCTCTAGATTTGACCCCTTTGAATTTGAATGAAGTTTATAGCCTAGATGGAAAAAGAAGGGAGGAAATAATCAAGAAGTTGCATGCCAAGGCAAGCGAGAACATCTAAATGCAAACTCAAAGATATGGCAATCAATATAACAAAGGAAGCAAATGAAATTCACTGTCGGTGATAGGGTATGGATTCACTTAAGGAAAAAGAGATTTCCTCAATCTAGAAAGACAAAGCTTGAGCCAATGAGAGATGGACCATTTCAAATCATAGAGAAGAAAAATGATAACGCTGACAAAGAGGATCTCCAAGGTAAGTATAATGTGAGTTCAACTTTCAATGTTAGTGATCTTTCTCCTTTTGATGTAGATAGAGCCGATTCAAGGATGAATCCTTTCAAGGTGAGAGGGAATGATGGTGATCCAACACCTATGATACCTTCTGGACCGATTACAAGAGCTAGAGCATCCAAGTTTAGGCAAGCATTGACAACATTTGTGCAAAGGAGAGAAGAAATGCTTGATTTCCCAACATTCTTTGAAGAACAACCATTGATGGATGAAGAGCAACCAAGGAAAGAATTCAACTTGTGGATGATAGAAGACGTCAATGAGGAGCATACAATCAAATAAAAAGAACTTGGGAGCCTTGAATATCAAGTTGGAGGGCCGAGGAAGGCTTGGGAACAAGTTGGCACAGCACAAAACGAGTGTGGAAAGGAAGATGGCATGAGCAAGCACCGGATGGCATGACAAAGCACCATCTGGGGCTCCACAGTAAACCATCCGGCAAAAGATGTGAGCACCGGACAACCACTGGAAATTCTAGTAGCCATCAGGCACTCCTTCCGATGCTAGCCTCTCTTGACTTGGCTTCGGATGCCCGTTTCCGTATTTTGTCCTTAATGCAATTCCACTTGGTTTTATTGACTTTTCTTTGTCTTTTAAGTTATTCTAGAGGGTTAGCAAAGTCTTTAATTAGTCTATTTGTATGTTGGAAGATAACTTATTCTACAAATACTTTAAAATCAATTGAGAGAATCCTTTTAGATTATACTCCTCTTTTCTTGAGTATTCATCTAATTGCTCTTCTAGGGTCTTAGTGAGACTCTTGAATTCTTCAATACTTGGCTAGGGTAATTGAATTAGGTTGATGAAATCCAAACTAATATATCATATTGGAAGATAATCATGGTCATGGGTAATCTAACTTGAACCTCTTAATGAAGTCCTAGGTTAATCTCAAATGGGTGTGATTTTGGTTGAATTTGAATAAAGAATCCATGTCAATTTTGAAATAACATCAAGAAGGAGCCAAAATCACAACATTACGGACCTGATAAGTATTAGGGGGACCCTTTTCTTCACTGTCCTCCACCACATCATCATTCTCTTCATCCACCACATATTCCTTTTCTTCCGCCACCACATCTTCGTTTTCCACAACAGAAGCAATTCATCATCGTCACTAGTGGGTGTAGGCAGTAGCTCTTCATTTCCCAAGTCTTTCTCGACAACTTCAGGTGCCGAAGGCTGGGGTGGCAATGATGGTGGATACTGCATCATTGTAGGATTAGGTTTTGGGTTATGTTACTATTAAGGGGTTGAGACGGAATAGTCAATCCAATAAATTTAGTTAAATTCAGGTTGAATCCCCTATTTGGTGAACTCTATCGGATGACTAAATCTACTCCCTTTAGCCTAGAATTTGTTCTTTCTAAATACCTTACATAGCAAGAAAAAAAAAATTGTTCCTTCGCCTTTCCTTGCCTACTCACTACATGGCTCCATTTTTCTTCAGTTACCATGTGGCTCACCATTTCAACAGCTATTATGAATCAAAATTCCATCTAGCCATTGATGCAAATACCTTCAAAATACTTTTAATGTTTAGTTTAGAAATTAAGTATTAAATGTTCGTTTTGTTTCTAGGACTTAAACATAAAAATATTTCAATGACCAAACAACCTTGGAATGAGATGAAAACTTGTGGAAATATGGAGGGTTTTATTGGTCTGAATTTTTGTGTAACGAAGGTTCAAGGACAATGAAAAAAGTTGCTTCTAAAGTAGGATAAAAATCATGTATAATGACTATTAAATTTAGTTTAAAAAAAAAAACTACAATATTGACCGGACTGCTTTTTTTATGTTTTAGATCAAAAAGCAAGCTAACATGTGTAAATAATATTAACAAAGAAAGAGTTAGACCATATTAACAAAACAAGAGTTTTACCAAATTTAGTAACTCCAAAATGTTGGTCCTCAAAGTCTCCCCAAAAATTCAACAGTCACTCCTTAATAGCTTGCCCGTAATAGCATAACCAGTAGTGTATTTCCTCAGTTCAAAATCAAAAAATACTATATGTAGACCAAATAAAGAAACAAAGAGTTTAACCATATTAACAAAACAAGAGTTTTACTAAATTCAGCAACTCTGAAAAGATTTTCCCCACAAATTCAGCAATCTCTCCTCGGTAGTTTACCCACAGTAGCATTCCCAATAGTGTCTCAAATCTCATTTACCATGATGTTTAAATGTCTTCTCGTGATGTTCCAAGTCCACCTAGGACTTGAAAAAGTGGTCTCAATTTTTAAATTTTCATTTCTCTTTGTATCTACAGTGAGCATGCTCTGCATGATTCTTCAGGCCTTTCTTAGGTATCTTGGGTAAGTTCTAGAAGTTATCACAAATACACCACCCGCGAGGAGGCGGATCCACAATCACAATATTGGGGTCCTGATCAGAATTAGTGGCTCCCTCTTCTTCATTGTCCTCCACCATATTATCAATCTCTTCATCCACCACATCTTCCTTTTCTTCCACCACCACATCCTCTTTTTCTACAACTTTGAGCAACTCATCATCATCATTAGTGGGTGGTGCCGGCGGTAGCTTTTCATTTCTCACCTCTGCCTTGACAACTTCAGGTGCCAAGAAGAGGGTGCAAGTGGCGATGATCGCTGCTATTGTATCATCATAGGATTAGGCTTCGGGTTAGGTTGCGGTTAAGAGGTTGAGATGTAATATTCCATCTATTAAATCAAGTTGAATCCCCTATTTGGTGAGTTCAATAGGATTACTAAATCTACTCCCTTTGACCTGAATATGTTTTTTCTAAATCCCTTATATGGCAGGAAAGAAAAAAAGAAGTAATTGTTCCTTCGCCTTTCCATGCCAATTCACTACATGGGTCCATTTTTCTTCAGTACCATGTGGCATGCAATTTGAACAGTTTTATGGATAAAAATTTCATCTGGCCATTGATGCAAATACCATCAAAATACTTTTAAGTTTAGATTAGAATTAAGTTTTAAATATTCTTTGTCTCTGGGACAAAATCACAAAGGAATTTCAGTGACCCAAAAACCTTGGAATGAGATGGAAATTTGTGGTATTAAACTTAAAATATGGTAGGTTTATTGGTTTACCTTTCTATGTAAGATGGGTTCAAAGATTGAGCGAAAATTGGTTCTAAAGTTGGATAAAAATCATGAAATTTGGATTTTTTTTATTTTTTTAAATCAAAAAACAAACTATATTTTATCAGTTCAAAACCACAAAATACCATATTTAAATAACATTAAAAAAACAAAGAGTTACACCATATTTACAAAACATGAGTTTTACTAAATTCAACAATCTCTCCTCAGCAGCTTACACATAACAGCAACCCAATAATGTTTCAAATCTTATTAACCAAGATGTTTAAATGTCTTTTTGTGATGTTCCAAGTCAAACTTGGACCTGAAAAAGTTGTCACACTTTTTAAATTTACATTTCTCTTTGTTTCCACAGTGAGCATGCTCCATATCACTCCTTGGGAAATTCTTGAGTACCTTAGGTAAGTTCTCATGGTTATAGCAAATAGGCCTACCACGAGGAGGAGGAGCCACAATCATAGCATTGGGGTCCTGATTAATATCAACAGCATCCTTTTCTTCATTGTCCTCCGCCACATCGTCGTTCTCTTTATCTACTGTATCTTCATTTTCTTCCGCTACCATAGCTTCATTTTCCACAACTTTAAACAATTATCATAATTAGTGGATGGCGACAGTAGCTCATCATTTCCCACCTCTTCCTTGATAGCTTCAGGTGTCGGGGATGGGGGTGGGTTTGGGAGTGATGGCAGATACTATATCATTATAGGATTAGGGTTAGGGTTAGGTTACAGTTACAGCATTAAGACGGAATATTCCATGTATTAAATTTAGTTAAATTCTAGTTCAATTCCCTATTTGGGGCACTCAACAGGATGACTAAATGTACTCCTTTTGGTATAAAAATTGCTCTTTTAAGTCTCTTATATGGCAGGGAAGGAAAAAAAAAAAACGAAGGCAATTGCTGCTTTACCTTTTCTTGCCTACTTGCTACATGGCTCCATTTTTCTTTAGTATCATGTGACTCGCAATTTGCACAGCTATTATGAATCAAAATTCCATTTACATTAAAGGCAATACTATCAAAATACTTGTAAAGTTTAGTTTAGAATTATGTTTTAAATGTTCTTTATGTCTCTAGAACAAATCACAAAAGTATTTCTATGACCAAACAACCTTGGAAGGAGATGGACATCTGTGGAATTAAACTTAAAATATGGTGGGTTGTATTTGTTTGATTTTTTGTGTAACATGGGTTCAAG
Source organism: Parsonsia alboflavescens (assembly GCA_028571225.1). NCBI lineage: Eukaryota > Viridiplantae > Streptophyta > Magnoliopsida > Gentianales > Apocynaceae > Parsonsia > Parsonsia alboflavescens. The sequence goes on along the minus strand of JAOXNR010054346.1, from coordinate 5,570 downwards.
GATTGAGTAAATATTGGTTCTAAAGTTGGATAGAAATCATGAAAAATCACTATTAAATTTAGTTTTAAAAAAATAATAAAATCAACTATTATGGCCTGGGTTAGGCAGCTTTCTTTATTTTTTAAATAAGAAAAAAAATTGTATTTCAACAGTTCAGAATTACAAAATACCATATGTAATTCATATTAACAAACAAAGAATTACACCGTATTAACAAAATAAGTGTTTTACTAAATTTAGCAGCTTTGAAAAGATTTTCCCCAAAAAATCTACAGTCTCCCTAAAAATTCAGCAATGTCTCCTCAGTAGCTTACCCACAGTTGCATACCCAATAGTGTATTTCCTCATATCAAAATCATAAAATACCATATGTAAGTGTTTTACTAAATTCAGCAACTCAGAAAAGTTTTTCCCCAAAATTTTAGCAATCTCTCCTCAATAACTTAGCCACTGCAGCATATTCAATAATATCTCAAATCTCAATAATCATGATGTTTAAATGTGTTCTTGTGATGTTCCAAGTCTGCCTTGGTCTTGAAAACTTTATCAAAATTTTTAAATTTATATTTCTCTTTGTAGCCACGGTGAGCATACTCCGCATGACTCTTCAGGCCGTTCTTGTGTATCTTGGGTAAGTTTTTGCAATTATAGCAAATACACCACCCACAAGGATTAGGAGCCGCAATCCCAGCATTGCGGTACTGATCAGTATTTGCGGCACCCTCTTCTTCATTGTCCTCTACCACATCATCATTCTCTTCATCCACCACATCTTCGTTTTCTTCTGCCACCACATCTTTGTTCTCCACAACTTCAAGCAATTCATCATCATCATTAGTTGGTGGCGGAGTCAGCTCTTCATTTCCCACCTCTTCCTCAACAACTCCAGATGTCGGGGATAGGGGTGGGGGTGGGGGTGGGGGTATGGCAGTTGTTGCATCATTGTAGGATTAGGCTTGCCTATTCACTACATCTTTCCATTTTTCTTTAGTACCATGTGGCTCGAGATATGAACAGCCATTATGAATCAAAATTCTTGACTCAATACCTTCAAAATAACATTTCTTTAGGGAAAGGTATAAATCTCATCATGGATATCAAGTACCCCTCAGTTCCAAGTGGACTAATCACAAGAGAAGGCTTCAAAGCTTAAGAAAGCTATGATATCTTACATCCAAGACAAGAAAGAGTATATGAATTTCAATTATGCTCTCAAGGCATTCAAGTATAAAGATGAAGATCAATTTAAGATCTTATGGAATCTGTTGGAATTTTAAGGCTTAAAGGATGTGAAAGATGGTTTGGAAATCACTTCAAACTAGCATGTGAGCCTGCACAATGTAAGGTAGTTTTGTGTAATAATTCAAAGTAATGTTTACCTAAATAATTAAATTAAATAATATAATAAAAAATTTAAAGTTTAAAATTATATTATATAAATAATCAAATTTATTGAAGGAATGTAATAATAATTATTTGAAAATGTTTATTATAAATCCTTTTTGTATTACTCATGTATAATTCAAAACTTTATAGAACAAAAAACATGGATAACTTCTATATAAATCAGTTAGGAAAAGCAAACTTGTGTGGAAGACATTTTGAAAAACTGAACATTATATTTATTATTTGCCTAGATATTTGCATGAGTGCTCACCATCTATCCATCAGTAAGAAGTTCAAGGGAACATACAAAAACTCAACTTCAAATTAGAAAACTAAATGGAAACAACTCAACTGATAAACATACATACCCAAACGTATATGAGTAAAGTATTTACACAAAGCCCAACATGAAGTATTCCTTCAAAAGAGAAATTCCAATACATGAAGTTAAGAATGCCAAACATAAATGTACAAAAGATTTTAAAACCCACCATATATGGTGATATAGACAAATCACCACTTTTATAATCTTCGTTGGCACAAGAAAGTTTTACTTTTCAATTTTCCTAGTTCTAGCTAGGAAGGAGAAAAGAAGATATAAAGGTATAAACAAAATCGGCCATCATAAATAGCTATGAACACCAGGATGAGAGAATCAAATAAGGTTGAATATTGCTTTATTCCTTATGAATTTTAGATGTCATCATACCATTATTCAGTTGGTCTTCACAATTTATACGTTTAAATTATCTTAGAAAAATAAAGCTCTAATCAATGATATATATGAGTTTTGTTAAATAAGCCCACTAATAGAAAAACAACCATGATATGACACAACACATATAGTAGAATTCAGGAATGATCTCTTCTGTTGCTTCAAAGCCAAGGGCCCTATAATAGGTTCATATCAAATTTAGGTATAATCTATTTAAATGGTACCTGTGAATTTATGTAGTTAATTTCCAATCAAATGTCATTTTAGTTTAAAGTTTTGAAGAAAATTGATGCATCTTGAATATGTATATCTTTTTGTAATTGAGTTATCAATATCAAATATCTCAAAAGCCTCTCTTATCTCTTGCTCTTTTTGCTGTCCCTAGGCAAATCAACCATTTATGTAACATTAATTACAGGTAAAGAATAATTTCTAGATAACTTAATGGAGAAAGTTTCATAATCTGTAACTCTTTCACATCACATGTACTAAAATGTCTCGTAACCTGTAGCACAATCTAAACTGCCTAACACATGAAAACTCATACAATCATAAACAACCTTAATTGGTGATATGAAAACTAATAATACAGTTGGAACAAAAGAAGAAAAAAAAAGGGAACTTCAAAGTGTGAGATAACTTGGCAAATAACAAACAAAATTATATGGTAGCATGATGAAAAAGCATTGTCATCTTCTTAGCATAAACACTTGACAACAGTAATTATATTGCAACATGATGAAAAAAGCAGTGAAAAGAAAACAACAATGCTAGTCTACAGTCAACATGCAAACGTATCCCTAATCCTTTTTAAAACCTTCTCAATTGCCAAATGCAATTATTCTAAACCTGTTGTATGATGAGCATTAGACAAAATAGGATTGACCTATGCAAGCTTTGATTTTCAAAGAAGCAAACTTACTGTCCAATCTTAGGAAGGAAATGAAGAAATGAAGCATACCAATCATTTCAACATTTATTTATATCCAAAAGTAATCAATTGAGCACCAAATATTTTAATTTGAGGGACGGATCAGATCTTGAGAAGATATCCTAGGCACAGGTCCTCGTAGCCTTACATTCACCAGTGAAGTCTTCAAGCAACCTAAAAGATAAAAGGTGAAATTGATGCAAAAAGTTACTTGAACAACTCAAAACATTTCTCTTAACCTTCTAAGCATCAAGGTACACTGAGAAACAAAAACCCAACAAATAAAGAAAGAAAAATTAAAGGGTATTTCCTACTTCCTAAAGCCAGGTCACGATTTATGCTAAAAGACACATGAAGCAAAATATTAAAACTTCATCATCATAAATAATCTCATAATTGTGCATATTTGATAAAAGAAACAAAGAAAAGAAGGTACAAAATCATAAACCGAAAGTAGCTAAATTAATTTAAAGACCTTACGAACAAAAAATAATAATAATAATGTAATAGAAAGTTGTAACACCTCAACTCCTGTCATGACATCCCAAAACCTCTTAATCCCAAAGATAAGAACTTTAAGATATCCGCCGTTCATAAACTATTGAAATGACATAAAAGAATTCCATATTTTCGAACAAACCCACAAATATAAAAGAGAAAAGAGAATTAAAAAAGGGAAAACATCCAAAAGTACACTCTCGCAAATAAATAGAGGGTATAAACCTGCAAAAAAAACCAAGCTCGGGAAAGAAAAGACTACTAACATAAATAGATTGATTATGTAAAATTATTCACAAATTTGGTGTATTAGTTTGGAAGGTAAGAAATACAAATTGAATTACCAGCTAAGTTGGTGGCAAAGAAAGGAATTGACCTAGGTTCGACATTGCCATTACCATGGACATTTTTAAATTTTCACAGTTAACATGAAATTTGGTAGGCGAAAATTTTCAGGTGAATAAGAATTCAAAAATAAAACTTATTCAAGCTAACCAAAAATAGTAAAACATAATTTTCACACTAACTCACCCTTAGCTTAAATCGTGATAGAGAATTTCACCAATTATTTGTAAACAATAGTAGGTATACTTGAAGCTTTCTGTTATTCTTTGCTTTCTCTATTCATATGACCATATGGTCCCCTTTGAATTGGAAAAGACAATAATTTTTTGAATAAGGAACCCTAATTCCATGAACAATATAGGGGAGGATTGGAAGGACTCCAATATCTGATTGGAAAAAATAAGAAAAAACTAACTTGTAGTTTCCAGTATCGAACTCTACAATTAAGCCCTACGATTAAAACTTTTGACTTGGCAACTGCTTTTGAATTACCTATTACCCGACTTTGCTCTTCATTCTTCATTCTATGATCTCCTCAATGAGCGAATGAGATAAATGAGAGGTTGAAAGGTTCTGGAAGGAAAAGAGCAAACAAATAAGAATGAGTGATAAAAGAGAAGTCGAAAGGTTATGGAAGACAAAAAGCACACCATATAAATAAAGAGATAAATTAAAATTTTAAATTTTTATAGTTAAAATATTTTCAAGAAAAAAATGATAGTACACATGGCTTTGTGAAAAGTTATAAATCAAGAAAAACTTGAACTTTTTGAAACTTTAGGAGTCTGCTCTATATATATCCAAAGTCAAAACATGCAAATCCAAGAACCGAGCATCGAAGAATTCCAAAGAAACCAAGCTAAATGAAGAAACTATTCTTTACCAGCACCTGTCAATAAAGTCATATGTAGGCGAAGAGGAGTTGAGGGTCACCGGTCCTATGACCGGTGCCGGTGCCGATACCTTCCCTTGTTTAAGAGCATTTTGACTTCTTTTCTTTACTTTTCTTTAACAACTAAATATATATTAAGGGTATTTAGATCCTTTGATATTTAGCACTAGCTTTTAAGGGTTTTTAAAGGGTCTTGGCCTATATAAAGGCTTCTATGATTGAATTCAAACAACTCATGAAATTATGACTTGAATTGAATTGGATCAAAGTGATAGTTTCTTCAGGGAGAATCTTCTTCTCTTCCAGGATTCTTACATGAACTTCAAATTGCTTACAACAATTTCGTTATAGTATTGAAGTGTCTACTAAATCAAGATATTTGTTCTTGTTTGCAAAACAACAAAGGGTCCAAATAACAAGCTTGAACCTTTTGACGAGCCTTGGAGATTTTTTTTTTCAAGAAAAAAAAATCATACGATGCTAGGTCATGTTAATTGAAAAAAATAAGTTCACATTATCTTATTAGAAATAAATTGTCAAAATAATAATAATAAACAAAATATTAATAAAATCATTGCAAGGTTGGAAATTGAATGAACAACACTGAAACTTTCAGCAAATGTGTTGAGACTTTGCTAGACTTTACAGCATTGTTTGAAGCACAACCATCAATGGAGGCTAAACCAAGGAAAGAGCTCAAATTGTGGATGATAGAAGACATCAAGCAGGAGTGTTTAATGAAGAAATCAAGCCATTTGAAGCCTTGGAAGTATGGCTGCACGAGCTGGACAGTTGGTGAAAAC
>JAOXNR010054345.1:0-12721 GCA_028571225.1 Parsonsia alboflavescens | reverse complement strand
AAGTTTTTAATTTAATGAATTTTGAATTATTTAAATTCATATTATATCATTTAAAATTTTGTTTTATTTAGTTAATTAAATCATCATAATTGTGAAATACTATTAAATATAAAATTACTAAATTATTTAAAAATATTGATTTTGGTAGGTACATTGGATGCCATATTTAATGTTATTTTTAATTTTTTGGTAATAATATTTGTCTAAAATAGTATTACTATTTTTATTAGAAAGGCAAAATAGGTAATCTACCTTATTTAACCATTATCACAAGTAACCAAAACCTACATAAATTAATAATTTTCCAAATCTATCCATTTTGTCGTTGACCAAGAAAACTCAAGTATAATTAATTTGGCCTAACAATGAGTTTTACATCTGCCCGGAAAAAAAATCTTAAAAGATAAAAATGGACTTAAAGACTATTAGAGTTAAAGTCTCTAAACTTAAGGACAAAAAAAGTTAATTTTCCTGATAAATACTATATAAAGAATAAGTGACAAAATTTATCCTGATTTTATATTGTAGAATCTTTAAATAATTAATTTTCTTTTTAGTGTTATTCAAGTCAATTTGTTTAAATAATTAATTTATTGTCATTTGAATAATTTAACTTATCAATTTAAAACTTAATTTAAATAATTATATACCGTGACTTTTGATTACATCTACTAATAACATCTGAGATGGAATAATTATAATATTATATTTGGTTAAAAGTAGAGCAAAATATCATGAAAATAATATTTTAAAATCAAATACAACTTGCGTGGAAAGTTTTCGTAGAAACCTAAATCTAAACCTAATAATTTAGTATAAGGTAATAGTTCCCATAATTAATAATTAAAATGGTTCGAAATCTCCTATTACATATGTGTGTCACTCCCTCTTACATTAATCAAATATTCATAAAAGTCTAACATGTAGCCCTTAATTACTCCCAAAGTCTATAAATGAATAGCTCATATTTTATTTTGGGTTATCCCAAATTAAATGTCTTCTTATTTCCTAAAAGATTTATTTAAGAAAATTAACATTACAATGTGTTGATAAATTAAGTAATTTTTTTATTAAAATGCATGCAAGTCAACTTCAGACATTCAATTCCATACGGAGGGAGTATAATTCTTTTATAATAGATGTTGTATAATAAACCCTGGAAAGATAAACTAAACCCTTGGGATACTTTATATTTTTGGGTATACATGTTAAATTTTTACAAATATAATAAGAAAAGACACAGAAAAGTGTAATTGGAGATCTAAAACCTAATTTATTGGTATAAATAGTGAACAACAACCAAAACCAAATCCACAAAAATAAAACCTAAAGAATCATAATTAACATTATGAAAACCAAACTCTAATTGATGGGAGAAACGAATACGACCCGGATAAGTCAACTTAAACGGGTATGACCTGGATAAAAGTTAGCCTAAATGGGTTGAATGCCCCAATCCTCAATACCTAAAAGTCAAACTAACAAAGTTCAAAAGGATAGGTGGGCAGCGACCTACTACCACCGACTTCCCATGTCATCGACCTACCAAATGAGCTTGGGCAAGGTTAGACCACAACCTCCAACCTAGTAATGCTCCAATCTAAGTAATGCTCCAATCCGTTTCATGCATCTTCCATGCCATGACCAACTGTGCACAACTTCTATCAACCCCCATGAGCCTAAGATTACTCTGCATGACCTCCCAGAAGTGACAATCGAGACCCTCGACGTTCACGGGCAGGTTGCGAAGTTGGTCTAAAGGTTAGTTAGCGAGCTTGTAGCTCTCTACAGAAATGTGAATGGTAAGATATCCCAACCGAGGGAAACTCTACTATTCTAGGAGCAATTGGCGGGATATGATAAGATTTCAAATTATCCTAAATGCTTACTGTCACGTAATAGAAGAGTCCAAATCTAAGAGGCAACTAATTTCTTCTTAATATATAATCAAATCATAAACAGTCCACGGACAAGAATAGTCTTTTTAGGAATTAATTACACAAGATTACTCTCACAATACTAACTTAGGCATTAGAGTTCTTCCCCGGGTAACAGCCCACTCCAGTGACATGTTTACTTTCTTCTCAAGTTGCTGTTATTGCAATCATCACGATTCTAGTGTGACCCAGAGTCCACTCTTGAGCTCTATCACTTCTAGCACTGTCTGTGGGAAACTTACATACAAAAAAAGTAGCTTTCTTCCCTATACCAAAATATAAATAAACCTGATGACTTAATCTCAACCTACAAGCGTTCAGCCGCCTTGCCGGGGCAGACTGCCTAGCAGGAAACAGTTATGCACTGGAGAAACAGTACCTGAAGGCCCGCCCCTGTTGGAAAGCAATAGCAATAATCCAAGGTCGACTAACAACAGGAACACCCAAGGCCATCATGGTCTGCACCATCTCAGAGGGCAGACAAGACTATATGTCCACGGGACGTACTCCAATACACTCCCAAAGAGATCCACAGCCACCTCGAGGTCAAGTTGGACACACTCAGCCTGATCAACCCTTACCTTCAGAAGCAAGGAATGACCCTCAGCCTAATGCAGATGGTCTAGGAATAGGTCGTGCACAAGAGAGGTCATGGGGGGGTGGGGAAGAATCCAACCTATGACTGACCTCAGAGAAACCTTAAGCAACGGGAGGGGTTATGACCTACAGGACAAGCTTAATCGACTAGCAATATCAAGGGGTTAGAGACGAGATGCTGGTCTTAAAAAGCAGGGGAGCCTGCTACAAACTCCTTTTGGAGAAAGGATACCCCCTTATTGAAGCTTAATTGAAAGGACAGGCAATGATGCTCGAGGCGTAGCCCCCAATCCACTGAGGAGAGCGACTCCCCCAGCCAATTAGGAAAGAAACGGAGATCAAGAGATACAAAGCAATGTGGACCTTTCAGAACCCTTGCTATATCCGGAGTGCCTGAATGTTGGGGTTTAAAGCCCAACAAGTGGAGGCAAAGTATGATGGCACGGGGGAACGACTGCAGCACATAGATGAATATGTGTAATACACGGAGATGTTAGAGCACCCTGACCATGTTAAATGCAGAGCCTTTCGGTCAACACTATCCAAGAAGGCCCAGTCCTAGTTTAAAGGCATCCCAGAAGCAAGTATCTCAAGCTAGACACAGTTGAAGGAGTTGTTTTTGAAAAATTATCAAAGCAGCAAAAGATGTGAGAAAGACATCAAAGCTCAAGCTCTCTCAGACTTTGTAGAAGAATGCACAAGAGGTCCTCTAGATCTCACAAGCACTTGTGAAGATAATATCTGGACCATGTGTACGGATGGTTCCATAGAAAAGGAAAATACATGTTTGGGAATAATACTGATCAGCCCTGAGGGAGTGAGAATCCTTTACTCTGTGAGGTACAACTTCCCGACCTCGAATAACGAATCTGAATATGAAGCTCTTTTAGCAGGTCTAAGACTTATAAGAGCTCTCAAGTGCAGAAATTGCACCTTAAAATTGATTCACAAGTTATAGCCAGCCAAGTTGCTGGAGAATACGAAGCTAGAGAGGACAACATGATCAAATATCTCAAAAGAGTAAGGGATATCTAAATCCATCAATGCATCAGTACCTTTTGATATCTAGGGTATTGATATTTTAGGCCCTTTCCTGAATGGAATGGTGGGTGGGGTGTTCAATTCCTCATTGTTGTTGTAGATTATTTCTCTAGATGGGTTGAAACTGAGCCAATAGCAACAATCTCATCGTCGAAAGTTCAGTCTTCTATGTGGATTAACATTGTGTGAGATTCGGGATCCCCAAGCTATTATTTCAGACAATTTACTACAATTCATTGTGGACCCATTCAAAACCTTTTGCAAAAACTTGAACATCGAGCAAAGGTTGACCTCTGTAGCTCATCCCCAAGCTAATGGACTAGCTGAAGTCACAAACCGAACTATCCTAGAAGGGCTTAAGAAAAGGCTTACTGAGCTCGAGATGGAGGATCACAAACCAAATTAGACAGATGAAATTCCGAACATTTTGTGGGCATGCAAAACACCACTTTGGAATGCTACTGGGGAGACCCCATTCAGCTTATGCTTTGGTGCAGAGGCAATAATGTCAGTTGAGGTCTAAATGATGTCCCTAAGACTGACTGAATACTATTCAGTCTTAAACGATTGGGAGAGAAGACCAGACCTCGACCTTCTCGAAGAGGTCAGAAACAAAGCACTGGAGGCTGATAGAATGTACAAAAGGTAAATTACAAATTTTTTCAACAAAAGAGTGAAGGAGAAGCATTTCACAGTTAGGGAAATGGTCCTCAAAAGGTTAGATGTTGGGAAATAGGGACGACTAACAAAGTTACACGAAAGCTGGGAAGGACCTTATATAGTTCAAGAGGTCCACAAAGAAGTGAGCTATAAGCTCGCTGATTTTGAAGGAAGATAACCCCGAAGACCTTGGAACATTTGCCATCTAAAGAAATTCGACGCCTAAGGCTAGTCAGACATTATAGACCTTGCAGACTTGTTAGTTCAGCTTGAAAAATTGTCTAAAAAGACCTCACCGAATTGCAAGATGACCTCAGCGACCTCTTCTGTTTAGTTTGAACAAGACATAAATAAAAGATAAATGTTTTAAAGCTTATAGGGATGTTATTTCTATCTTGATTACCTTAGTGCTGAAAATGGCTTAGTTCATTATGCAAGTTCAGAATGCCAATGTAGAAACAAGATACTTGGAAAAAAGAAGTAAAGCCATTATAAAATTAGATGCCACAAACAGACCTCTGAAATATTCAATTTGAAAGCAAAAAGAATGTATTCGACGCTACAGAAGAAAAAGAAAACTGGGACACCTTATGCTATTACAAAGTCTTCCCAAGGTTATTGCTTCTTTGCCTCTAAAGGGGAGGCTCATTATCATCATCCTCATCCTTCTTTGGGATCATTATTGGGCCAGGGCTGCTTGAGGGACCTACAAAATAGTCAACAATATGGTCAAATGAAAGTCTACCCAATGATGAACAAATTACTTGGAAAAGGACGAGTACCTTCTCCAAAATGGGTATGAAGGAGATGGGAAAAATACTGAATAATTAAATCTCCATTTTGAGGCGTCATACCTTTAGGAGGTGCATAGGCCTTTGGGGGAACATCCAGAACCTTAGTTCTCGGGACCTCGACCCCAGGAGCTACATCCATGAGCTCTTTCCCCTTCCTAGAGGGACCTTCATCAGCTAGGCCAACCTCAGCCAAGACCTTTGCTGCTGCTACATCTTCCTTCGGGGTCGGCACAAGATCTTCCTGAAGGGAAGGCCACAAACAGACCTCCTCCAGGCATCAATCGGAGGGAGTCTAGAGAGGGTACTGACATTACCTTTTTCAATTCTCAGACAGAAGATGAACGTCGGAATCTCTGTCTACAGTCACTAGGAAAGATCTCCAACCTTTGCCTCTACATCGTCACACGAACGTCCGCTTCCAATGTACGTCTCTAGAGCAAAGCAACGGAAAGATTTAATTGCTAGATTCATTTGTGAATATGGTTTTCTCGTTTTTCGGTATCTCTAAACTCTCAAGTTTTTCTCTCTTTCGACTCATGACATTCTGATAGAAAACGACTGATCGGAAAAAAAAGGCATTCAATCTGAAAAACCCTAGAAGACTTCGTGATAAAAAGTCTTCTATATAAATCAATCTCGTATTTGAATTCAAAACAAGAAGCCTATCAGAGAGTAACTGAATTATAATTTCATCCAAATTCAAAGAACCTAGAAAAATACTATTCAGTCACATAATTAACTCTTAATTATAACTTAGGTTAATTCCCATTTGTGAATTAGACTAAACAACTTTAACTAATTACGTTTAGGTCCCAAACAAGATACTACCCACTAAGTGATACGTTCTGAATGTGTGACCCAATAGGTCCTCATAAAATTGGCATTTGACATAAACGATGTTTAATGTCATGTACAATAAGAAGTGTCTAGCAATACATTATTGCAATCCAATTAACGAGAATGTAGGTGACTAGACAAAACCTTCTGTGATAAAAATAACATGTCTTAACCTCTTTAACCAGGAAGTCATAATTGAACACAAGTAATGGAACGTGTTATACTCGTAAAGTTCAATATCTCAATTCTCAGCCTCGAGTAGATTAACTAAACCAAATAAGATAAATATCTAATATCTATTTATTCGAGCATGACCATGCATTTCATAATCTCACTCAACCAAGAATACTAAACATCACTCTCTTGTTATATAAGAGGGAAAAATCCTATCTTGATCATTCAACATTCCACAGTACAAATTAGGATATAATCAATACGTGCCTTTATTGTCCACTCAGTTAAAAGTGACGTTTGACAATATCAAAGTAAGCAAACTTTCATGTAGGAATCTTTGATGACCTCAAGTCAAAAGATGAGACATAATTATCATAATGAAATCACTCATATAACAATCCATGAAGTGATTTTATGGCAGGTCAATCCAGTACACGATACTCTACGTGTACTTATGTGATGATTTGATATCTCATATCCATGACGGCTATCATCAATCAGCACATACTAGTCTCAGCGTGTTATCGATATCCTAATCTCAATAACACTTGACTAGGGGGACATTTTAAGAATAGAAATAAACTATTCTAAGGACATTACATAATTATTTAATGAAACACAGATATAAAAGTAAATTATATAATGATATAAATAGCATCATTATACAAAGTTATGCCAAGTAAATAAAATCATCATATGTTCTTGGGGTATATAAAACATATCCTTAGTCCAGGGGAGAGGACCAGTAGCATTTGGTGAATACAAAGCCTCATGGACCATACAGTCAACCTTTAGGTCACCATTGAGCTCCCGGATCTTATCCACAACCTCTACATAGAGGCGAAAGAGCTAAGTGCGAAGGAGGCCTTCTACGTAATCTCTGAAGGCAGGTACACCTTCAAGCTTGTCCAAGGACAGATCTCCTTCTTCATCGCACAAGGATTTGAAGCCCCCTAGTTGATCCTCAGGGTTGAGAATGCCCCCCCTCTGCTGGTTGCTAAGCTTGAGCAGCTCTTCATGCTTTTGATTAGCTTCCTCCAAGGTTGAAGACATGGCCTGACTGTCAGACTTGGCCCCGTCGATCTCTTTCCTGCATTCCTATAGGAGGTTGAACAAAGAAGCAGCACGGGTTTCAGCCTTCTTAGCAGCGGCCTTGACCTCAGTGGCCTCCTTAGTTAACTAAGCCTTCTCATTCTGTAGCTTAGCGACTTGGGTAGAGAACTCCTGATCTTTTCTCTCCTTTTCTTCTAGACTTCTCAACTGCTCGCTGAGAAGGACGTGATTCTACAACCATAAACAAAAGAAGTTAGTATTAAGATACAGTTGAAATACATCAAGCTACCAAAACAAGCGAAGAACTTTCTGTAGTGCAGAGGGAGATGGTGAAAGTAGCCAGCTCTTGGTTAGTGAGTTGCCGAGATATCGCCCAGTCAATTGGGGACACGCATTCCATAATAAAGGATTGAGCATGCGGGGTCTGCAGAAGGGAATTAGAGGACTCCAAAGCGAGGCTGGGGACCCAACTCGAGGTCCCCTTAGCAGCAGGTGTGGCCAAGGTAGTGTCCCCCAGCCTTTTAATTGCATTGAAGACCTCCTCAGCTTCACAACCGTGGAATTCTAGACTCGACATCTTGGTCACTGGCTCCTTCAATTTCCCAAAGGAGCTTGCAGGGGCCTTCTTAGTAGACTGGAGGAAGGGGAGGAGGAAGAGATGTTTATCTTGACAAGCCTCTCGGAGGCCCAAAGTGTAGTGATCTCGGACCCCCTCTTTAGGCAATCTGAGTCCTGTTAGCTACTGCTACCTTTTTCCTTTTTATCTTGGAGAATAGGAATCTTGGGAGCAGTAGTAGTGCCAGAGGAACCACTATCTCCTCCAGCAAAAGTCCGGGGAGCAACAGACTTCACCAGCCAGGAAGTGGTCCTCATTGTTGTCAAGATAAAAAAGAAAAAGAGGCTGTTAGTACACAACAACAAATCAATAAAAAGAAATTAATCAAAAGCAGGAAGGCTACCTACTAGAAGGGGAAATCCCTATAGCTACCTTGACCGAAGGGAGGTCGTGTTCTGCTAAACTTCCTAGACCAGCAATTAACAGAAAAGTTTGAGGGCAACAGTTAGAGTACACTTGACCTTCACGTTATCAGAGTTTGCTAGGTCAATCAGGATGGCTCTATGTTTCAATTGCTCACTAGACAGGTCGAGGAGCTCGTTGAAGGAGAGGTTCAGATTCCAGTCCGTGTAAAGCTTGGACTGGATTAGGATGTTTAGAAAAAGGGCAAAGAAGAAAAAAGGTTTCCACTCCCCCACTGAGGACTAGAAGGGGCCAACTAATTTGTAACGGGGTTGTACTGAAGCTACCTTTTGGAGACACCCTTAGTAGCTAAAGAGTTGCCTAACTTAAAGAAGCATCTAAAGAGCTTGGGACTATGAAAACAACCACGAGCCGGATAGAATTTGGGACGATTTAGGCAAAGGGAAAACCTTAGAAATAGGCAAAGTCCATAAAGAGAGGATGCAGGAAGGGCAGAAGGATACCTCCCTTGAGGTTGTAAACATAAAGGACTATGCTTCCATTGTTTGCTGTAAGAGCGTTCACCATCTACAGCAGTGACTATGTCACCCTTCTCGAACCCCCTCTATCCTCTGATTTCAAAAATGTCAGTGGAATCTAGGCAAGAAAACACAAAGTGTGCTTCTACCTCAAAAAGCTCATCGGTTTGGCTCTTGATAGGGGGTCAATAACAGAAACTAGAGAGGAATAGAAATTCCCATTCACCAAGTCAGTAGGAGAAGGGGAGGGGGCTACCTCTCCAAAGTGGAGAGAAGGATTGTTAGATGGAGAAGACATGGTAGGCAAGGCAGAAGACATTTCTAGGGTGAAAAGGGGAAAAAGATGAATTTTTTCAAAGAAAAAGAAAAGAGAAATCACTTAGTAAAATCCATGGAGATGAGAAGGGAAGTTGTCCTAAGTTACTAGCTTGCTCGAACAGAGAAAGGAAAAAGCAGAAGGTATTATGGAAGAAGACGCTGTAAATCTGAGTTCTTGCAAGCTATGTGAGAGTTTAGGTAAATCTTACAATTTGAAGACTTCTAATTTATATGAGATAAGGAGTGTCTTAGACTGCTGAATGAGGGACCTTCTAAAACTAAAACAGCGCAACTTCCCAAAAGCTGAACGAAGCAACCTTCCAAAACTAAAATGGGGTGACTTTCCAAATTTGAACACGTTCGTTTTTCAAAACTAGATAGGTTAGCTTTCTGAAATTGAAGAGGCACGTTTCCTCGCAAAAATGGTTGTTGTCGAGAAAAACGATAGGACCACTCGGGGTCATGACTTAAAGATGGCAGTTTAGGAGCCACGACGTTTGAGCTCGCTGAGCCCAAAGGGGGGTAATGATGAAGAAACAGGTACGATCAGGATAAGTAAATTTAAACGGGCATGATCCTGACAGAAGTCAATCCAAATGCGCTCAAGGCCCCAATCCTCAATACTTGAAAGTCAAACTCATGAAGTCAACAAGTATAGGTGGGTAGCAACTTGCTACCATCAACCTCCCAGGTCATTGCCCAACCAAATGGGCTCGGAAAAGGTCTTACCAAACCACGACCTCCGACCTAGTAAAGCTCCAATCTGTTTCATGCATCTTCCATGCCATGACCAACTGTGCGAGACTCCTAGCAACCCCCATGAGCCTAAGATTACTCAACACGACCTCCCAAAAGTGACAGTCAAGACCCCCGATATTCATGGGTAGGTCCCGATGTTGTAGGTTAGCGAGCTTATAGCTCTCGATAGAGATGTGAATGACAGGATATCCCAACCGAGGGAAACTCCACGATTCTAGGAGCAATTGGGAGGATATGATATGATCTCACAATTATCCTAAATGCCTATTGTCACATAATAGAAGAGCCCTAATCTAAGATTTAAGTAATTTCTTCTTAATATATAATCAAATCATAATTAGTCTATGGACATGGATAGTCTTTTGTGGTAATTAATTACACAAGATTAATCTCAGAATACTGACTTACGCATCGAAGCTCTTCCTTCAGCAACAGCCCACTCCGGTGACCTGTTTACTTTCTTCTCAAGTTATTGTTACTCCAGTCATGACGATTTTGGGGTGACTCGGAGTCCACTCTTAAGCTCCATCACTAATAATGTATATAATTCCATTCCTGAGTTTGCTAAAATAGATGGCAGTTAGTTATCGGCAATGTTATTGTGTTCCCTGCATGATAAGGGATTTGGTGGTCTGGAATATCTTTGAGAAAAAATGCAAGTAAAGTTAACTTACACAGTGAATCCTTTTGAAGATTGAACAAGAAAACAAAAATGTCCTTGTACCTAACTCTAGTTTAAAGGGGTCAGATCTTCTGTTATATATTCATTTGTCACTCTCCATTACGTTAATAAAAATTTTATTCATAGTCTTTAATTATTATTTTTAATATATTTTATAAATTAAAACCTAAAAAGATAAACTGAACCCTAGGAAAACATAATCTTTTTAGAGATACATGTTAAATTTCTACTAGTGTAAGAGGAAGTAACACACAATTGTGTAATAAAAGATCCTGCGACTTCTAAAATGGTTACAAGGTTGAATATAAATCTAAATCTGAGATGACTGAATTTGATACCGTGTTAAGAATTTATTTGGACCAAACAGATAATTGTTTAATCTTTAATATATTTATAATATGAGAATAGCTATAAAATGCAACCAGAAAACGCAACTGCCAAAACGACCCAAAACGACATCGTTTAGGTAGTGAATTAATTGTGCCTGAAAACTACACAATACGACATCGTTTCGTCATGGAAATAATTGGGGAAAAATTTGAACAACAGCTCAGTTCATTCCCACGAGCTTTCTCTTCACCATCAGCAACTCTCACCCGAATTCTCTTCTGAATTCCCACCTGCATATGGATTTTGAAGAATCAACGGTGGCATCTCCACGGGTTTCCTATTAGTTTGTCATCTTCATCTCATCGGAAGAAATAACCAATGAAGGAGACAACCCTAGCTCGATCTTCAGTGGTCTTCTGTACTAATGTTCATCTCATCGGAAGAAATAACCCACGAAGTAGACAACCCTAGCTCGTACGGCAGTGGTCTTCTCATCCTGTAAGTTTCACCATTTTCATTGGAAGAAATCTCAGACGTGTAAGTTTCACCATTTTCATCCTTCAAACAATTTTCTTTGCTTTTCTTCCTTTTTCCTTTTTTCATTCGTACATTCACCCAAGTGTATGTTCAGGGTGTTCCATTGTAGTTCTGAGGAAAATTTGAGCTAAAAATGGCTCCCTAATTATGTGAGTGAAAATGGCTTCCAAAGCTGGGATTGGTTCTGCAATTACAGATATGACTAGGGGGACATGAATTGAATAAATAATTGGATCAAGTTCTCACTTAATAATTATTTATTTTGTCTAGAGCCATATTTGATTGCGACCTGAATTAACTCCCATTTAAAAGTTATCTGATTAATGTCTAAATATTCTTCTGTTCATTCCAGTGAGGGATTGACATTCTCTTCTTAGCAATGTCCTGTGCATTTAGCATTATTTTTTTAAGGTTGTTGGGATAAAACTCAAATTGGATTATGAGGTTCTATGAAAATATCTTCCGTCAGCTAATTTAGATCGATCTCATAACATCACTAGTGCTCGAACACTTAAAGTATGAGTTGTTGTCATGGATTTTTACTCTGTTGTTGTGGTGGTTTTGTTTTCTTCCTCGATCTATTATGGGTAGTTGCTGTTGCTGTTTTTGTTGCTCAAATTGTGTTGCTGTTTTTTTCTTTGGTTGGGATTTTGGCTTACCGTGTTTAGACTCAACAAAGGTAATGTTAAAAAGACAAAGATATGGGCATTAAATTAGTTTAGAACAAATTATCTATTTTAGAGAACCACTTTAGGAGGAAGATAGCCCAGTCCCAGGTTATGCTAGGATTCCTAATCAAGTGTATAATGTAGTTGAGGATTACCATAGGTTGAGGGATGCCGTTAACAAGCTCGTTAACAATGAATTTACTTGTGCACTTCTCTTATATTGAGAAGGTAATTGATGGCTACTGTTCTCTCCCTCTTTTTTGCATTTGGCAATAAATTGATCCTTTGTTTGTTCCATTCACATTTCAGCATCATGAACTACTCGAACACGTAAAGTATGAGTTGCTGTCATGGATTTTGACTCTGCTGTTGTGTTGGTTTTGTTTTCTTCCCCAACCTATTATGGGTAGCTGCTGTTGTTGTTTTGGTTGCTCAAATTGTGTTGCTGTTTTTTTTTTTTTGTTGAGATTTTGGCTTACCGTGTTTAGACTCGTATATATTAATAGATTTGTAATTAATTTTATTTTATGATAAAGACAAATTAGGAATGGTGAATAGTTTAGTTTAGGAGCTTTGAAATATATTCAAGTGATTCTACTTTTTCTATACTATTTTCCTGTATCTTTTTCCTCTTTTGGCTTAGAGTTTTCTGTTTCTATCTGATTTTAAGAAACTTTGCATTTGTAGATTCTGAATATGGAAGAACAGGTATCCTCGTCTCAATTGTACACTACAACAGTAGCAAATGAGAATAAACTATAGATTTCACAGGAATTTTCTACAATTGAGGAGGCCTTTAATTTTTATAATGCATATGCACGAGAGTGTGGGTTTAGC
>JAOXNR010054343.1:0-12722 GCA_028571225.1 Parsonsia alboflavescens | reverse complement strand
TTATTTAATGGGCTAAGAATAAAAATAAATATTGGGCTTTAATTAAAGGGCCAGAATAATTATGTTGGGTCCATGATTCAATGAATAATTATTGGACCTTTAATTAAATAAAAGGATTATTGGGTTGTTGGGCTCTTGGCCCATAGCAAACCCATATTTCTAATTTAGTTGTTTAAAGGATTATTTATTAATCCTGTAATAACTAGAAGAAAGTCGATTTTTTAGAAACCCTAGAAAAATGAACAGATGTAATTTTTCTCTCAGCAAAAAAATTACAGAACGTCTGTTTTTTCTTCTACTCCACTCACAGAGATTCTCCGATTTTCTATTTTCCTTTCTGTTCACCCAAACAGATAGGGAATAGATTAGAAGATCTTTTGTATAGTAGATCAAGATCTTCAAATCAGGTATCGTTCTTGATCTCTCCAATGTGAGAATTTTTTAAAATCCTGGGACTTCGGATTCGTTTCCTCGTGGATTTGGGATCCGGTTCACTTCAGAACAAAGCCAAACATAGGTTAGTAGAAAATGGTAAGACCTCACCGTGGCAAGAAAAGAGGCATCGAACTTATTAAGTTCCTTGTTAGTCAGTTGCCGGCAAATTTCCCGATCAACTGGCGGAGTACAATCCATCAAAAAGAATTGAGGGTGGGGCCATAGCAATAAAGAGTCCGACAGGTCCATGGTGAGTTCAGGGACCTACCTCGTGGTTGCCTCGATGGTGTGAGAGGCCAAGGTTGCTCCTCCCAGTTTTTTAAAGGTCTCTGTGACCTCCTTGATGGCGAAACCTGGGAATGATAGTTGGGACTCTGAGGTCGCCAGGGCTTTTCCCTTCCCAAAAGAGCTTGGAGCAGTCTTCTTCATAGGCTGGGCGGGGGGAGAAAACAAAGAGGGCGAAATCTTGATAGGCCTATTGGAAGGCCCTATCCCAACAATGGCAGAGGTTTGTTTGGAGGCCCCTCAAATCCTCTCTAGGGAATAGGAATCCTGACAGCAAGGGCACCAATAGGGGAGCCACTCTGATGCCTTCACACCGTAAAAACCAAAAGGAGAGACTATCAGAACCAAGTCAGTAATAGTCAGAGTTTAGTGAATAGAGGAGTTTTTTCCTATCGAAAGAAGATATCCCAACAGTTTCCCTGAGGGAAGGAAGATTAGGCTCTGTCGGTCCTCCTAACCTAGCAGAATGAATTAAATCTTCAGGCCAAAACGGGTTAGCACACCCCAACATGGGCTTGCCCAAATTGACCAAATCTACAAAGAAATCCCTACGCTTGACCTGCCCAACGAAATGATCGGGAAGCTAATTGAAAAATTAACTGTTTAGATTCCAATTCGGGTAAGCCTCGGATCAAATCAAATGTCTTGGAACATGAGCAAAGAAAAACAAAGGCTTCCACTCCCCCTCGGAAGATTGGAAGGGACCAACCAGCTTGTGCCGAGAAAAAACTGGAGGTACCCTTTAGCACTCTTAGATGCTGAAGAATCCTTCAGCCTATAAAAACATCGGAAAACCTCTAGAGAGACTAGAACTCTATAGAGCTGACAGGTCATGATGAAAGCAATTACTATCCAGAAAGAGTTGGGCACACGTTGGGCTAAGGAAAAGCGCCAAAAAAGGAAAGATAAAAAAACAAGGGATGAATGTGAGGTAGGAGAAAGCCTCCCCTGAGACTTGAAGTGTAAAGAACTATGTGTCTGACAGCTTACTGTAAGCAGGCTCATGCGTCTCAGCTGCAATGATCTCATCCTTGCTTAGCCCCAACATGCCGTAGAGCTAAAAAATGAGATCGGGGTTCACGAAAATAGGTATAGAATTTGCTTCTATTTCAGAAAGCTCAAAGGTCTCATCTTTCACCAACGGTGCTTTAGATAACACCAGGGAAAAATAAAAAACCCTGTTCTCTAGTTCGACCAAGGAAGAAGAGGGCACTGTCTCTCCAAATTGGAGGGAAATTGTACTAGACACAAAAGACAACAAGGAAGATATAGTCGACATATCGAAAAAAGAAAAAAGGTACCATTTTTTCAGAAAGAAGGTAAAGAAAACTTACTCGGTGAAATTCTGAAGAAGGGAAGATAGTCTTGAGAAAGTTAGATGTTCGGGGAATTAGGAGGAAGCTCTAAGCTGAATGTTCTAGCAAGATGAATAGAGGTTTAAGCAAGTCCCAAATTTAAAGCTATTGAAGTTATGTTGAATAAGGAAACCTTGGATTTACTAAAGTGGATCAATCTCCCCAAATTTGGAGTTGGTCGCCGGTTCAGAACCCGAAAACACTTCAGTGTCTTCTTAAAATAAAAGTGCAACACTTCTTCAAACCTGAAACCTATCCGATATTGCCAAAACGGAAACAAAGTGACTTTCCAGCTTAGGCCGCCCATCAGTTTTCCAGGGAAGTGAGGAGATGTATCTTCTTCTAGAAATTGTGATTATGAGAAAATAGCACAACTTTTCGGGCGTCGTGACCTCAAGATGGTAACTTTCGATACCAGAAGATCAGCCGCGCGAGCAGTTAGGAGAAAGCAGCTTTTCCCTTCAAGAGTCGTGACTTGGAGATGGTAACTCTAAATACCTGAAAGTCAGGCTCATGACCTAGAGATGGCAATCCTTAATGCCTGAATGAAAGGCTCCCGATCTAGAGATGGCGATCAATAATGGTTGAAGTTTAGACTCATGACTTGGAGATGGTAATTCTCAATACTTGAAGGTCATATTGGCGGGTCCTAAGGTACGAGTGGGCAGGGACCTCCTACCACTGACCTCCCAGGTCACGGACCTCCAGATAAGCACAACAGAGGCCTCACTAGACCACGAATGACGACCATGTGAATCCCAACCTTGCTCATGTGCCTTCCATACTACGACCATGTGTGCCCAACTTTGCTTGATGTCAAAAAATAATTAGTTAGCTTGCAGTTCTCGACCAGAGATGCGAATGGAAAGGTACCCGCAAAGCTAGTTGTTACAAGGAATCTACAAGCCCATTAGTGGCTGCAACTTGAAGATGGTAATTTACGCACCAACGATCTCTGAGCTTGTTCGGCCTAAAGAGGGGTAATGATGGGTAAAACGAGTATGACTCGAATAAGTCAACGGAAGTGGGCAGGACTCGGATTGAAGTCAACTAAAAAACTGAAAAAATGTCATGAATACGAAAAAGAAACAATCATAATCAAGATTCAAGA
Source organism: Parsonsia alboflavescens (assembly GCA_028571225.1). Classification (NCBI taxonomy): domain Eukaryota; kingdom Viridiplantae; phylum Streptophyta; class Magnoliopsida; order Gentianales; family Apocynaceae; genus Parsonsia; species Parsonsia alboflavescens. The sequence continues at coordinate 9,536 of JAOXNR010054343.1, read as the reverse complement.
AATTCCATTACAAGATCATCATCACTAGCTATTTGTTCATCATCACTATCATCATCATCATCAAATTGAATATCTAAATTACCTTTAGGATCCAAGCGGCTTGAGCTCTCTTCATTTTCCACCTTAGGCACGTGCATGTCATTTTCATCAACTTGAACTTGCGCTTCCTCACCCATTGGACTAAATCCAAACCAATTCTGATTTGATTCATTGTGTTCATCCCATACCCATTCATCACTTAAACTAAAGTCTTCAATTGATGGATCATTCTTTCTTTGTTTATGTTTATTTGTCAACCTCAAATTACACATCACATAAACCAAACCACTCAATTTTTTTTGTCTCTCAAACGATTTCTTCTTTTTGTATGAACCTACAAATATGTATAAAAATTAAGAACATATTCAATATAATATATAATAATACTAATAAAATAATTAATGTTTATTATGTAATAATATGACTTAACTTACCATATTAAATGCACTCCAATTGCGTTCGCATCCAGAAGAACTACAAGTCAAACTCAATATTCTAACTGCAAAGTGTCATAGCTCAGGGCATTGGTCACCATATGAACTCCACCATTTTTCTAGAGCCTTTTTAATACTTGTCATGATTGCCTCCTCAATGCCAGACAAACCCTTTCCAACACGAAAAGCATCCATTTGCAAGTTTATTAGAGTCCTCTCATCTTTATCAGGCACTAATCTCCTTAAACATTCATAAAACCTAAGCTTGATATCATGACTAGCATGGAAATTAGGATCATACTGATATCGAGGATTCAAGAAAAATGTTGCAAGATGCAAGAGTATACTAAGTTGGAGCTCCCACCTTTTGTCAACAATGTTCAAAATTGGCTCATACCTAGAAATTAGAATAAACAAGACACATTTAGAAATAAATATTAAACAATTGCATATAAAATAATAAACATAAATGAAGTATATAGTAATGTATAATAGTAAATGTAACTTTTCTTGACATGATTAAGGTTGGATTTAATGTTTTCTCTTGCCCAAGACATTTCTTTGTAAATGAATCCCATAGTTGGTACATCCTCTAAATCAACTAATCGCAAGATTTTCACAAGTGGAATAGCAGCTTTAAGACTAACACCCACATTCCTCCAAAATCTTAAATCCATGATAAATTGACCCACCTTTTCCCTTCTTGAAGGGAAGAAAATTTACTAGACATCCAAGTGGTTGAAGAAAACATGTTCATTAAAGGACCCTTTAATCCAAAAAGACAACACAAAGTCAAGTACGAAGTAGCAAAAGGAGTTGTGGTAGGTCTAATTAAATCTCTATTGTTTGTAAAGAGCCTCAATATATTAATCAATAGAGTTCTTGAATAAATAAAAGAAGTCACCCCTTTTGCTTTTCTGATGGTTGTCTAATGAATTGCAAGTTTTTTTCTCAAAATTTTCTAACCAAAACAACTTTGTTCTTTTCTCCATCAACTTTGTAGTTTGCAAAATTATCAGTCACTAATTGCACAACATTCTTTTCTCCCACCATCTCCATCACTTTATCTAACATTTCAACAATATTTTCTTCTGTTTTAGAAATCTCTAATGCATCAACTGAAGTTAAGAACACAGTGCCTTTAAGACTATTCACCACGAAATTGCAAATACGCCTCCTCTTTTTACCTGTCCAAGAATCTGACATAATGGAGCAACCTGTTTTTTTTTCCACTCAATTTTGTACTCCTTAATGGCACTTTCTGTAAATTCTAAAATTTTCTTTTAAAAACTTCGCGCTCATTTCGTGGTGGTAAGATGGAGGCTTAAAGCCCAAACCATGTCTAGCAACAATATCAAAATTTTAATGGATTCTAAATTTTTCACACAAACAAAAGGAATGCTACTTGTGTAGAAAAACTTGCAAATCTGATTACAAGCATCTTCCGTTAATTCTTTCTTCAACATTTGATTCAAAGTTGTTTGACTCTGACTATTACTTCCAACTCTAGAGCTACTACTCTTCCTAAAGTCATTTAAATCACTCTCTTTACTTTTTTGATTTTGTGGTGCTTCTACTTCCTGATCTAATTTAAGATTTATGTCATCATCAGAGTTATTCCCTGTCCCATTCATTCCCCTTTGTTTTGAGCATTTTCCTCAAGTTTTGCTAAGATTGACATCTTCTTTTTTATTTCATTAGAAAAAGATAAACAAGGTTCAAAATCGTTATGTGTTCTAGCTAAATGGTGCTTGAATTAAAAATTTTCACCACTGAAAACTTTATAGCAATATTTACACATTGCTTTTCTAGCATTTCCATCAACAACAATAGCATGTTCCCACCCAACATCAACATGATTCCCACTAGAATTTTTTCTCCTTGGTGACATTTCTGTGAAGCAAGGTTGTTATTTGTTAAACACTTAACACATAAAAATACATTTACAAAACAAATTCACTCATTCACATAATACAAACTTATAGCATTATACAAAAGTAAAACCTAAACTCAAGTTTCCTGTCTCCCTACTCCATTCGCATTCACAGAATTTATTATTTACCAATTACAACATTCACACTTCACATCAATTCCACACTCCACCACATCACGCTGCACTATGACTCCACCGGTCACTCACTCCATATTCACAATATCCAAATTCACATATAATGCAGAGAATTATCACAAACAATCAAGAATCAAGTGAGGTGAATAAACTATATATTATTATCAACAATCAATTCATACAAGTCTTCAAAATAATCTTAACTTTCAAATTTAGGACTTCAAGTAATTATTCAAATTCAACTATCAATTCAAATGCACTAAGAGAAAAAAAATAATAAATAAATAAAAAGATCAAATTTGATAGAAGAGTCAAGCCAGCCAAGCCAACTACAAAGAACAAAGAAAATCATCTGCCTTCAAGCTGTTCAAGCTCTAGCAGTAGCAATCAAGCTCAAGCAAAGCAAAGGGGGGAAAAATAGAAGCTGGGTAGAGTCGGCAAACGACAGTGCCTTCCAGTTCCTTCAGTTGGGGGGAGAATTTTCAGTTGGTCTTCGATTGTAGGAGACATTAGCACATCCAAAGTCTGCAGTCGCTCGACAGTTCGGTTGAGTTCGATAGTCACAGTCTCATAAAACTTAAACCTTGACCAACTGCTTCATTACTTGCTTCACTGAAGATCTGTAATCTCTTCTTGATGATTTGAATTGAGCCTATTTTAGCTAATTTTAGAAGAAGACTAAAAGAAGAAGAGTAGCACTTCTTCAGTTCTTCTTAGTTCTTACCGAGAGTTAAAGAGGAAATAAAAGAAATGCCCCTAAAAATTTGATGTTTTATTCGAAATTGAGGCTTCTCTAGGTTGGGTCACTGGGTATCCAATTGGAATTTGGGGGAAATGGCTAAACTAGCCTGATTTTATCTAGTTTAGAGAGTCAACTCGTGATTTCGCCGAGTTTACCTATCTTTTTGAGTTTTAACGGATTTTACATGTTCAAGTACTGTATGATAGTGAAATCGTGCAATTTTGCAATTTAAATATCTATTTTTACAACTGATAGGGATCAAAGACCTATCTTAGCATTGGTGGAGTTATCAAGGAAGCCATCAAAGGAAGGGTGCATTGAAGATGAAGTTCATGGAGTTGAAGATGATGTTTATGGAACAAAATATGCTTACATGGACTTGTACTTCAAGAATGAGAGAACTTTGATGCTATACATTGAAGCCTTGTACAAGAACTTGTTTTTCAAATACAAGTATGATGCTTCAAGAATGAAGAAAGTCTTGGATCAATTGGCTCAAAGAATGAAAGATTTGAAGCTATGGAACTTGTACTCAAATCAAGGCTTTGAAGACAATAAAACGATGAATTCAAGTGAGGATTAAGGCTTGGGAATCAAGGGAAATGATTCACAAAAAGGCTTAGGAAGGAGCAACCAAAGAAGGCCAAACAAGTTCTCGACCGCAGTGTCCTTATGATCGAAACCGTGATAAGAGCAAACTTGCTACATATACACCGCTAAACACACCACGATCGGTTATTCTTCAAAAGGTGGAACATTTGGGAATATTACAACCCCCACGGCCAATGAAAGTACCTATGGGGAAACGCAGCATGGATAAATATTGCAAATACCATAAAGAAAGTGGTCATGTCACTGATTGTCAATGCCTAAAGAAGGAAATCGAAACGGTGGTCCAAAATGGTTATTTGGCAGAATTCGCTAATATTTTTCTTTTACCCATGGCCGAATATCAAAATCAAAGGACCCTGACTCCCCAGCAAGAAAGACCAAAAGTGCTTGACATGATCTCTAGGATCAATGAAATCCATCCCAGAAAGAAGTTGAAGGGAGCTATTGTCCATGACGATTATCCAATTGTTCGGCACTGGTAGTTTGGCAAACATCATTTATTATGAAGCTTTTCAGAAGACGGGCAAAAAAATGAAGCAATTGAAGTTAGCTAAATCCCTTTGATCAGTTTCTCAGGGGTAACGACATATGCACTGGGTACAATGAACTTACCAGTTCAATGGGGTCCAATAGGCGAATAACAACCATTGGCATATATCATTATTTGGTTACAGCTTGGATAGCATGATGAAGGCAAAGGTAGATACTATGGAAAACTCAATCAGCATGTATATTGAACATAGGCCATTTTACATCAAGGGAGATGCACAGGTAGCTCATACTTGTTATATGATAATAATATCTCAAGCTCCTACACCTATAGAAGATATATCGGCTATAGAAGACAAAATAGAACCGGTTACTACAATAAAGGAGTTCCAGATTGCGATACAATATCCAGAAAAGAAGGTCCAAGTTGCCTAAAACCTTGCTTCTCACCTAAAGGATTATTTACTAAAATTGTTGACGACATACAGGACAATTTTTGCATGAGAGAACAGCGATATAGGCTCTATCCCACACAATTTTGCCAAACATAAATTGGCCATAAACCCCCAAGCTAAACCAGTAATACAAGGGCAAAGATATTTGGCACCAGAGAAGAAAGATGCTTTACAAAAAGAGGTACAAGAATTACTCCAAGTTGGAATAATTCGAAGAGTTGACTTCCCCACTTGGTTGTCCAACCTAGTGATTGTGCCAAAACCAAATGGTACATGGAGAGTGTGTATCGATTTCAATAGTTTGAATAAGGATATACCAAAGAAGCCATTTCCGTTACCACAAATTGATTAGATAGTGGATGCCACAACTGGATACTCACTTCTTTGTTTCCTCAATGCACACCAGGGATATCATCAAATTCAAATGGCAAAATAAAATGAGGACGAAACTTCTTTTTGTACACGATTAGGCCTATATTGTCACATAAAAATGCCTTTCGGCTTGAAGAATGCTGGAGCCAACTTCCAGGACATGATTACTCGCATGTTTGCTACTCAAATAAGATGGAACATATAGGCAACATTGATGATATTCTAGTGAAGTCAAATAAACCAGTCGATATATTACCTAACTTGGAGGAATCATTTATAACAATGGCACAACATGGTTTGTAGTTGAATCCACAAAAATGTTCCTTTGGAATTGAAGTAAGAAAATTTTTTGGGATTCATGATTTCAAATCGCGTTTTTGAGGCAAATCTATCAAAAATTAAAGCAATAATGGACATGAAGCCACCATCAACATTGAAAGAGCTACAGGGGTTCACAGGCTGGATTGCTGACCTCAACAAATTTCTGGCTAGGTCAGGAGAGAAATCAATATTTTTTTACCAGGTGTTCTAAAGACCTCAGACTTTCCTTTGGAATAAAGAATGTCAACATGCTTTCGAACAATTAAAAGTACATCTGGCTTGAGCACCTACATTAGGCAACGTTTTATTTTCATACATGGCCATCTCCAATTCGACTATTAGCTTAGTCTTATGCGCTGAATATATTACACAAGCTATATTTTGTAGGGAGCCAAATCCCAATATTCTTCCTTAGAAAAGCACATTCTATCCTTTATTATGGTCGCAAGGAAACTGACGCCATATTTCTAGTCACACACAATTAAAGTTTGGACAAATGCTCCTATCAAGAACATACTACACAAGTCAGATACGGCTGGCCAATTAATGAAATGGCCTATCAAGCTCTTAGAGTTCACTATTCAATTCGGCCCAAGCAAAGCCGTAAAAGCACAAGTATTGGCCAATTTCTTAATAGAATACAAAACAATTTGAACGGATGATAACATTTTGATAGCACAGGAGTCTACTTTGGAAAATTTTTAGACGTTGTATGTAGATGGATCAACAATCAAAAAGAACAGAAGGGCAGGCTTTGTCCTGATCTCCCTTGAAGGTATCAAATTTTCTTATGCCTTGAAATACAATTTTCAACCCAGCAATAATGAATCTGAATATGAAGGCCTTTTAGCTGGCCTAAGGGCAAACCTATTCATTTCATATTGATAATTTGTTGGTTTGGACTGACAATCAAGTAGTTTCCACACAAGTAAATAGGGAATATGAAGCACGTGAAAAGAATATGAGAAAATACATGGCCGAATCAAGAAGGATTTTCAAATTTTCCAAATACATCATGATAGAACACATTCCAAGAAAAAGCAACATAATGGCCGATACCTTATCCAAACTAATGGCAGGCGATGTAGATATCCTTATTATCAATGCTGACAAAAGCTGGATGGCACCATTTATACAATATATTCAATAAGGAACATTGCTTGTAGATCCAGCCGAAGCAAAAGATATAAAGATGATGGCTTCACATTATGTCATCGTCAAAGACCACTTATATCGGTGAGTATTCTCTAGACCGTTACTTAAGTGTGTTTTGGTGGATAAAGGAAACTACATCGTTCGAGAGGCTCGCAAAGGTATTTGTGGTGCACACATCAACTCTTGTAGCCTTACAAGAAAAATAATGAGAGCTGGATATTTCTGGTCAAGTACAGAAGACAATGCAGTAGATTTGGTGAAGTTTTTCCAAAAGTGCCAAATCCATAACAATTTACATCATGTACCTACATCTAAACTACACTTTTTGAGCAATCCCATTCCTTTCCGTCAGTGGGTCATGGATTTGGTAGGTCCATTCCCAAAGGCTTCAAGAGGATGAAAATATTTAATGGTTGTAGTGCATCACTTCTTAAAATGGGTAGAAGCTAAGTCGTTGGCAACAATCACAACCAGAAAGGTGAAAGATTTCCTCTATGAAGATGTCATCACAAGGTTCAGGATACCACAGATTTTGATAACAGATAATGAGACTTAATTCAAAGCACAAGAGTTACAAGACTTCTGCGAGGATTTACAAATTGAACATCAGTTTACTTCTGTCAGCTACCCACAGATGAATGGACACACAGAGGTAACTAATCGAATTATTGCTCAAGTATTGAAGAAATGATTAGATCAAGCTAAAACAAAATGGGTAGACGAATTGCCCAATGTGTTATGGTCATATAGGACAAGTCCAAATTCTAGAACGAAGGAAGCACCATTCAATTTATGTTTCACCACAGATGCATGGTCCTAGTAGAAATCGGCAGTCCTTCAATGCAACTAGAATATTTTGATGTTGAGTCCAACTCCTCAAAGCTAGCCGAGAATCTTAATCTCTTGGAACACACAAGAGATAAGACATCGGTTAATGAGTCATTATACAAAAGACAGTTAGCCACATACTTAAGCAAGAAGGTAAAACCAACACCTATTCGGCTCATTGATTTGGTATTTTGGAAAAATGAAGTTAGAAAACAAGAATCCACAAAAAAGGCTTGATCCCACATAGGAAGGACCAAACATAGTTGATAAAGATAACAGAAATGGAAGTTATCGGCTAAGGATATGGATGGCCAACATATCGCTTGTTCTTAGAATGCGCAAAATATAAGAAAGTTTTATCCTTGATGTATTTCCTTTCTTTTTACCTTTTTGTATCCTTGATGTATTTCCTTTCTTTTTACCTTTTTGTAGTTTGTTTTGATTTATTATATTACAATAAATAAAGTGCTTCATATTCATTACAAAGTTAGCTGATACTTATTATTGCATTCTATAAATGTGATAAGATACAAGCACAGAATTTTCAAAGGCCTTTTCACTGATACTTGGAAAGGCTTTTGGCCACCATACAAAATGTTCCTACAAAGATACCTTTAAAAGGTTTTTACACATAAGTCCAAAAGTTTCTAGGTAACACATCGAAACAGACCTTTATGACAATACACATCAAAAGCTTTAACACTTATAAAAATGTAAGTAGAAACAAATAAAAAAACGAAGGATCAAAGTTTTTTTGTCAATTGTTCACAATAAATAAGTATATTAGGAATTATGAGAGGATATCGAGATGAATATTTTATTACACATTTCTATTTTATATATATTTTTTGTATTAATAATAAATTTATAAGTTAAGATCAAGTAGGTATAGTTTATTTGTTCACAATTAGTTTCTGAAGTAGAATTTCTTTTTTTTTCCTCTCCAATTATCTCTTTTAAATTAGCAAGTTTATAAAATATTTTAATCAACAATTATGAGATAGGTTTCCATATCTAGTACTCTCCCCATCACTAAATATACGTAATTTTAACTAAATTTTCTTGTCACTAATTATAAGTCATTGTTGTTAGTTAATTAGTTATTTGAAGGTGCGTTTTCTATATTATCCCTATAATCATATACTCATGAAATGGTGAAATAGTGTTTTCACAATTTTTAAAGGGGGATTAGATGACATTATAGGGAGAAACAAAAATGTTATTTGAATTTTTTGCAAAAACGATGGCTAATGACTTGTATTTATTGGATTTATATTTAATGATGAAAGGAATACTAACAAAGAGCCAATACAAATTGTGTAAAAGGAGATGTAGAGTTAAGGAATATTCTAAACTGAAATCCGCTTAAAACTCACAAATAAAGCCAAAGCTCTTGTTCAACATGTCATCTTCCGTGCGCTTCCATGGCCCATTGGATTTCAAAATACCTATATATTCCGGGCCCTCTACTCCCCCGCCTTAAAAAATTCATATATATAGAGCCACATAGTTTCTATCAGTCATGTCTCTATTGGATATGAATGTGACTATCATCTCTCTGATCCAATGTTTTTTCTGCAGTGATTTTGTTGTAAAAGTAATATTTGGATAGGCCCAGAAATTGTTGCAGATGAACACCTGTAGTTTTCCTTTTCCTCCTGTGATTAGTTGCTCCGCTCTTCAGCCTTCTGTCACCCCAAAATATGGGCATTTCCCTGCACCTTTTCCTATCAAGGTAAAATCTTTCTCTTCTGCTAGAAGGCTTTAGAACTTCTATTTCGCTTTCTGAAAATTGAATGGTAGTTTCTAAGAATTCCTTGGTTAATTTTGGTGGAGCCATTGATGAGAAAGCTGCTGGACAGTTTAACGGATGTTCCTGAAACCATCAAGATGAGATCAGTGAAAATGCTTGACGCCTTTATTGATTTGGCCTTTGATGGAGACCAAGGAGCATACATGGCATGGGATAATTCATGGAAGATCTCATATGAACATGCTTATGGAATAAAGGAGTTTATGTA
>JAOXNR010054342.1:0-12724 GCA_028571225.1 Parsonsia alboflavescens | reverse complement strand
TTGGGTATAGGATGAAATTGGGTCAACCCATTTGGGTAGAAATGAAATGTTTATAGAAAGTGGGTAAAATTGAAATTTGGTCAATCAATTTGGATATATTTGGAAATTAATTGGAAATAAATCCAGCTCAAGAGAAGATTAATCCATGGATGGTTGAAATTGATGAATTTCCATTGGAGGTTCCTAAAATGGCAACAATTGGATAGCTCTTGAACCAAATTATTAGGTTATATACACGGATTGGTATTAATTATAAGCATTACAAATAAAAATTACACAAATAAATAAATATATCCATGGATTCACCAGCAGTACAAAAATTTGCCCTATTCAGGAATTTCCAGATCAAGGCTTATTTTCAACTTCCCAGAGCATTTCGTCAATCAGTACACTCTTCCTCGTCTCCGGGTGTTTAGGTATCCATCGAATGCTTTCCTTATTTAAACCTTTTATATATAAATAAATAAATATACATAATACAAAGGCCAAAACCATCGAATGCTTTCCTTATTTAAACCTTTTATATATAAATAAATAAATATACATAATACAAAGGTTTTATAATAATAATAATTCTAGATTTGAAAATTTATATGTAATTTATTTTTTATATATTTCCTAAAGTAGACATATAAATAATTAAACAGATTTATAGCATAATTCAAAAATCCCGCCTTTTAGAGCCACTACAGAGGAACATGTTGCAGAAGAAAAAGGAAAACGGGCGAATTGGTCTCACAAAATATGACACGGTGTCAGTTTAGTTTCTTCTTTTTCAGTGTCGTTTATTTATATCACGGTCTGGAAATATTACCACTTTTGGACTACCTAAATGGAGTAAGAAATTTCTTTTATAGGCTTTGGGGTGAGTTGGATCGGTTTCGGTTTGATTTCGTGTTTTAAAGTTGATTTATTTTTCTTTCAAAAGAGAAAATCCAAAACCAATCATACCTATAGTTGATTCGATTTCGATTTTTCAGGTTCGATTTTGATTTTTATTCCGTTATCAAATGGGTAACCGAAATTACTCAACTTTTAAATGGACTCCAATCCAAATTCCAAATGACCCAAACTTTAAATTAGAACAAAAACTTGTAATAATTACACAAAAAAATAACTCTGAATGGTCTAATATCCAAACAGTTCACAAATAACTAGACAAATTAATCAAATTATAAAAGTTTTGACAATTTGATATGCAATGCAACACTTAACGAAATAAATTTCCAGTTCACAAATTACTACTTACTAGAAATTTCAACATATTACAGAATAATAATAGAACAAGAAGTCAATAACCAAATAAAAAAATAACAGAATTTGACAACTTCAATGAAATGCAAACTCCACAACAAAATTACAAAACAATAAAAATTCAATGTTCCACCTAACTATTTTATCAATGAAATGCAGTCCATGACCATCATCACTTTCAGATCCTTGAAACTTAAAACCCATCATCAGATGAAATGCTAGAAAAAAAATAAAATAAAATTTACCTCAAAAATCAAACATAAACACATCATCCAAACATCGAAATCATTGTTACTTGCAAGTTCAAAGTTCAAACAAATTACAATCTAACCACCACAATCATTCTTCAACCGAACATTTGAACACCCTTCAAACACCAACAACATGAGATTCACTGGCATCTTTGAACATCTCTACAACACAAAAGTCGAAAGTGATTTAAGTTAGAGTTATAAAGCATAAAATTGAAAAATGAAATAACAAATACATAAAACTGTAATATTACCTTTTTCAAGCTCTTCCAAATTTTCTTCAACATTAATTTGTTGTGTTGAAGACCTAATCCAATCTTGAGCACATACAAGGGCTTGTACCCATTTAGGAGTTAAAGAACTCCTAAATGGATCATGTACATACCCTCTCGTGTTAAATGCAGCCTCCAAAGCAACGTAGAAAGTGGAACTTGCAAGACATCATGAGCCATCGTAGAAAGAATAGGAAAGCGATGGTTGATAAATTTCCACCATAACAACATGTCAAAAGTCTCCGCTTCTTCTTCTAACTCTTCACTCAAATACTTATCCAATTCCAATTTCATATCTTTCTTAATAGAATCGATGGATTCCTCCTATTTGTAGTACTCCTCTTAATAGATAGAAATCCCCCCCCCCCCTTCTTTTTGCAGGCTCATAAACACTATCTTTATCACTTGAACATCTTGAATTCTCACTTGAATCTAGAGAGGTAGGGGCTGCACCTGCATGGGAACTTTGGGGAATTACAATGCCTTGGTACTCTTTAAACAAGGCATAAATAGCATCATTTATCAAGGTCAACATCTTTGAACCCATCTCATCACCTTACATTCTACAAAGAATATAACCCATAAGCTTTAATTTATGCCTAGGATCCATGACTTTAAAAATAAACAATAACAAGTTCATTTTGTCAATTTTCCCCCAATACTTTTCATACTTTTCTTTCATTTTCAAAACCATAGAATTCACCTCAAAATCATCACTATTAATTCCCTTGCTTAAAATGGAATGCACATCACAAATATCAATAAAAAACGTATTTGAAGTCACATATCTCGTGGCAGAGACTTTTAAAATAAACTCATTAAAAAGCCCTAAAAACTTTACAAAATTTCTGACAGTTTCCCAATCGTCATTAGTGGGAACCTCATGTCCCAACTCAAGATCATTCTTAAAATATGGATCTTGTTTTTCAAACCTCTCAAATGCCCTTACAAATCTTAGAGCTGTCTCCAACATCAAATAAGTCGAATTCCATCTAGTTGGGACATCTAAGCGCAATGATTTTTGCTTGCAATTTTTTCTGTCTCAACATAAGCTTTAAACTTCTTCAATCTTGCCGGTGACTGCCTAACATACCTAACAATCCCCCTCACGCATTCAATAGATTTATTAAACTCTTTCAATCCATCTTGGACAACAAGATTAACAAAACGAGCATGACATCTCACATATAAAAACTTTCCACCATAACTAATATACACCAATTATTGAACTTTGTCTTCAAATATATAATGGCAGTATCATTAGAACCAGCATTGTCAACAGTATTTGTGAAAACCTTCTCAATTCCCCATCCAAGCCAGCAACTCTCAATTGCCTTTCCAATATCCTCACCTCAATGACTAGTAATGGGACAAAAGTTTAAAATTCTCTTATGCAATTGTCAATCATTGTCAAGGAAATGAGCAGTAAGACATAAATAATTGATCCTTTGGATTGATGTCCAAGTATCGATGGTGAGAGAAATTATATTTGAGAAATTCTTAATTAACTTCTTTAGTTTCAACTGCTCATCCATATACAGTTGGTAAATTATATTCAATTGCCTTTCCAACTGTTCTACGGGAGGGGATTTTAAAATGAAAATATGAAATTGACATAAAGTGCCTAAAACCTAGAGGTGTCAAAAGGGCTCAGTCTAGCCCAAGCCCAGTTGAACCCTAAAAGATTAGGGTCAGGCCGGAGAACTATTGCGAAGGGCCCATATTATTGAAGCCCAACCCAGCCCTAACAAACCCAAGGGCCCCCAGCAAATTCATTCAAATCAAATCTATACAACTTCACAGATGCAGCAAATCTGTTGTAGGTCTTAATGGAAATTATGGAACAGATTTTCAAATCTAACATAATTAAAAATTGCAACATATTTGGTAAAGTGATCTTATGAGCAATCCACTTCACAAAATTTAATCACCATAGCATTTCATATGCTTGTTTATGAAGCTAAGAACCAGTTTTTATTAAGCACTCCACTTCATGCCATGAGATTCACTTTCTACCTTAACCACCAACCAATTAGTGCACCCAAAGAGGTGAGAATTGAAAAATATAATATATTTCTTATCAAAATAAGTTAAAGATGTTCTGACCATTGAATATAGTTTGAAGTAAACTACATCCATGACCAATAGACAGTTCTCCTGTCAGGTGCATTTTGAAGGAAACAATTTCTAGCCAAGAAGACTGCGTCACTGCATTCTTGAATCTTGACCTCTTGCCCACATCTTCCTTCTGCAGTATGCCTCTGAAGTCAGATGGCAAATTAGCAATGGTGTCCTAGCTCTAATATCCAAGTTATTTTGCTCTTGAAAGCTATTTTCAGAACTTGACTAAATAACAATAGATATATGCCTGTGTGGTTCCAAAACCTGGTGATGTAGCAATTGATAAAATATCTATTGTTTCTCTACGAAGCACAATATATACAGGTTTCAAAATTCTAAATGTTGTTCTAAAGGAGATGCTGCTGTCGGCGACTGAGGTAAGGGTCACTGGGTCAAGGACTACCTGCGCTTGAGGTAAGGGTCAGCGAAAGTGAGATGCTGCAGGTGAAGAAAAGAGAAAGATTCAAAGAGATGAATGAATTGAAGAATAAAGAGCAGCTGAAGAGTGGAGAAGAATCTAGAAGACTGGAATTGGGAAATTGGGAATGTTATTATTGAATTAATAATAATTAATTTTTTAAAAAAAGCCCTTGGGCAAGCCCAACCCAGACCTAGCCTAGCCCTAATTTAAAATTACTTAGTCCAACCCGACCCTGTTTTTTAAGGGCTTTCATATACCTAGCCGAGCCAAGCCCATTTATAACAAGGCCAAGGCTTGGCCCATGGGCCCTAGCCCTTTTTAACACCTCTCCTAAAATCTTTACCATCCACAAACTTAAAAGGCAGTTCACCAACTATAATCATATAAGGCAAACCACCCCTAATTGTTTCTTGATTAAATTTCCAACTACTTAACTTACCTTTCACTGTTCCATCTTCATGCCTCTCAGTCTCTTCAAAAGTCAACTCAATTTGCTTTTCATCTTTCATCTTTTTTAATACCCTACCATGCTTCTTCACATGATTAAGGAGACTGCTTGTTCCATTACCTTTTGTGTTAACTTTCAAAATGCTTTTGCAATAATGATGTGGACATCCAAACCGATCCAACAAAAGGACCAATGCGGATCCTTTACCTCAAGATAGGGTCGGCCCATTTGTCTCGGAATGGGCTAAAACTTGATTGGGAGACTGGAGATGACCCAATGAGCAATACTCATAACTTTGCTATGATCTACGACTTTTTTTGACCATCCGGGGAAGCCTTGATGGATTTTTCGAGCATTTTTATGTTTTTTTTATTTATTATTATTATTTCTGAATTAGATTAGGATTCTTTTAATTAATTCCGATTGGGGTTAGAATAAATTTAGGTTATAAATATCTCGTTTTGTCTTAGTTTTAAGAGGAAGCTTTGTCTTCAAACGATCTTTTTATTCAAGGAACGATTTTTCCTTCTCTTCTTTTGGTTTTGAATTGGGATTCAAATTAGGCGAAAATCATGAGTGATCACACAAAACATCCCAAAATTGTAAGTGATTACGCAAAACATCCCAAAATCATAAGTGATCATGCAAAACATTCCCTTTTCTTTTTCCTGTTCGACTATTGTCAGATATTTGCGGACGATCCAAAAGTAGTCCTACATCAACTTGGGATCGAAGCCTTGATTTTAGATCATCCAAAGTTAGAGTTTTCGAAATTGTTGCTGTTGCACTGTTCATCGACATTGTTCACCATCACTATTCTGCTACTATTCACCGTTTTCCGCTACTGTTTCGAGATCATTCATAGGCTCTTTCATTAGCACTGTTCATTGACACTGTTCACCGTCACTATTCCGTGACTGTTCATAGTATTGTTCATCAATTTACTATTCATCCAAATTAAACTTTATTGGTATCAGAATTGCGAAAATTTTGTTAGAACTTCAAGAATTTATCAGAATTTCAAAAATTTTGTCATAATGGAGCAAAACAATAAGGAACCTTCTTTTCGTGATGTGATGGAGTTGTTACAGGTCCTGACAGCACAATTAGAAGCTCTAAATTATTTTCAACCTCGACAAGAACATGGAGGTATTGATGGCAATGAAAAAGGGCAAGTTCGAAATGTTAAAGATGTACCGATCCAACAAGAGTCAGTTCTCAATTTGTCACTAAATGGAAATTCCCAATCAGCTGAAAAACCTACAGGCGAACTTGCTTGTCATGAAATTCAGGAGGATGATGACGGTGACGATTTTAAAACTCCATCTACGTTCCTAGAGCCCCAAGTGTCGGAACCATCTAGGTCTCTCAAGTTGCTCCAGTATGGGCCCACATCACAGTCCGCCTCGGAGGCCCATAAAGTACAGCTAAAGCTTCAACAATTTCATGTAGATGATGAGATTGAAGATTTTTCTGAAGAGGACAAACACATAAGATGGGATTCTTCTGGATTTCGACAAGGTTTTCAAAGTCACTTGTGATGCTTCAAAGATGTTGATTAGGGGAGAACTTAGCCAAAACGGAAAACCAGTTGCATTCTTCAGTCATAAACTAGGAGGAGCAAAACTAACTTATTTAGTATATGATCGAGGAAAAGAAATCCTTATCAAGTGCAAATTCAAGCTTGAGGACAAGCTTTTCAGAGGAAGGGGAGTATGATATGGACATCCGATCCAACTCAAGGTCTGCTGCAGATCCTCTACCTCAGGATGCTGGCCCGCCCAATTGTCTCGGAATGGGTTGAAACTTGACTGGGCAACTGGAGACGGCCTAATGAGCAATACACATAACTTTGTTATGATCTTTGGAGTTTTTCGGCCGTCCGGGGACATCTTGATGGGTTTTTCGAGCATTTATATGTTTTTCGGATTATTATTATTAATATGTGTTTTTATTATTTATTATTATTATTTCTAAATCAGATTAGGATTCTTTTGATTAAATCCGATTAGGATTCTTTTAATTAATTCCGATTAGGGTTAGGATAGATTTAAGTTATAAATATTTTATTTTGTCTTAGTTTTAAGAGGAAGCTTTGTCTTCAGACGATCTTTTTATTCAAGGAACTATTTTTCCTTCTCTTCTTTAGGTTTTGAATTGCAATTCAAGTTAGGCCAAAATCGTGAGTGATCACGCAAAACATCCCAAAATCATGAGTGATAAAATATCCAATTTTTCTTTTTCCTGTTTGGTTGTTGTCAGATATTTGCCGACGATCCTAAAATCGTCTTGCATCAAATAGTTACACCGAGCTTTTTCTTCTTGTTTGTCATCAACCAATAGGGTGAAATGATTCCAAGCAACTGACTGTCTCTTGGGATCTTTTTTTCTACCATTGTATTATTTATACTGCTACTTGGTGGAAGCGGAGGGCGCTTTCCGCATGGAGTTGGATCAGAACTTGGACTTTGAGATTGAGTTGTAGATGAAGTATACAAACCAACATCTGACTTCCATCCTTCTGATTCCATTTATCTTCCCAAGTCTTCAATTCCTTCGTAAATAGTAAGAAATTAAGGAAACTTCATAAAAGAAGGAAAATTTATAATCAATTCTAAATGTATTACTCCTTCCTCCAAATCAAAATTCTTCACCCAACTTAGGTAATAAAAATAAAACAAAGGAAATAATACAACTACATCCGATTAAGATATGGCAATTATATCGCTCAAAATATCAGTCATAGTACGGGAGAATCAGGAGATTCATGAGAAGCTATGTATGAATAAATCACGTCAATGTTTTGGAGCTTGCTAGTTCAAAACTCGATGATATCCTTGGTGTTGAGAAGACAACTGAACAAGTAGATAATTTTAACCAATTGCAGTTGACCAAATACTAACCTAACAGGTGATATGAGAACCAAATACTCAGTAGCACCATCACAAACGTTGGGGAGAAGCTTGCAAGAAGCTGGGCGGGCTGGGCTGAAGTGACAGGATAGAGATGGAGAAGCTTCAGTCGTTCAGGTTAAGCAGCAAAGCAACGGCGACACAGTGATAGTCACCCACTTCGGTCACTTCAGTCAAACCAAGGAAGAAGCTATCAACACAGAGATGGATGATGGAGGAAGAAGAACTAAGAAGCTAGCATCTCAGCACCGAGTCATCGATCAATTTGGGACAGTGGCTACGTGCAACGTCGCACCGCTGACTCACCGAGAGTTGAAGACTGATGAAGAATGGGAAAATGAGTGACATTCTATTGTATAAAAATGAAAATTTAAATTAGGTGGGGTCGGGTGTTTAACCGACCCAATACTCACCCCTATATACGCACTCCTTCACTAAATACAAGTAACCCGTTATCATTTTACAAAAATTAAGGATTTAAAAAAAAAAAAAAAAACCCTCTAATCTCCTTTTAAAAAAATGTGAACAACATTTCATAAGTATGACATTAGAGAAAAAAAAAATGAAAATAAAAACACTTTCAAATATCTAATTAACTAATAACAATGACTTATCTTTAGTGACAAATGAAGTATATAATAAATGGATTAAAATATTACAATAAAAAAGTTAAATTTAAAACAATATATATATTATTAATAGGTCAGAATATGGATTTCAAGTTACTTTGTGGATCGAAGCCTATGCCAACCATCAAAGGAGTTCTGTATCTCCTATTATACATTCCTGGATTACTTTATACTATTTTAATAAAATATTAATAAAAACGTAATTGTTAATTATTATTTTTTAATATATTCTATATATTAAACTTTGAAAAAATAAATTAAACCTTGAGGGTATTTGATCTTTTCGGAACATATATTAAATTTTTATTAATACAATAGAAAGAAACATAGAAATGTATAATAAAATATTCGAAACCTCTTATATCGGAGTTACTCAATTTTTTTGGAAGAAAGGCTTATTATGTGTAAATATGAAATATCATATGAATTGGACCATGTAAATTGGTTTCAACCATGATCTTGACCGTGCTCGATCTACTTAACTTAGGTTCTGAAACCCTAAGGCCCAACACTTTCCTTCGAACCTTCTTAGTCCAAGTGGAGTAGTTCAATTAAACCCAAAATTAGATTGACCCAATTCACGAATTAGTATTTAAATTTATTCTGCCCAATTTATAGGTCTATTTTAGACTTCTCAAAGAGATTAAGATATACACTTATTGACTAATAATTTTTTTAAACTAATTTAACTAGAATTCTTAAATTATCATGAAAGCTCACAGTTGCTATTTGAGGATAACCTCTGCATGAATCATACTTCGTAAGTCTAGCCGGCAAAGGTCCACAAAGAGGCATATCAATCTCGACAAGTTCTAGCTAACCAACTCAATCGAGGAAGGCATTTGGAGGGTTTCAAACTTTCAACCTTTAATCTCCATGCTCACCGCTCCACCTACTGATTTTCTTTTTTTAAAAAAAAACTAGAATTCATATGACTATGAATAGTATATTGATAAAAAATTTAAAAGAGTTGAGTTTTTTTTTTTGGGGGGAGGGGGGGGGGTAATACATTAAATATTCTCTTGAAATTTAAAGTGGATAAGTATTATAGATCAAATTTTTTTCTTGTTTTTTTTTAAGTAAATCTATAAATTAGGACGGATTAACATAAAACAAAAGCTATTTACATTTATGAGACAAAGAATAAAGTGGGTAACAAGATGTACCAAGATAGTATTAAATTTCAGGAATGACAAAATTTATTTCCACACTTCCATCTTTTCCTTACCAAGACCGGTACTAATTAAACCCGATACCAGGTGTGAAAATTACACCCAATTCATGGCCTTCAACAACCTCCATGAAATAGTAAATGCCCTTTGACTTTCCTGCTCCTTCTCCATCACTCAATAGTGTCCTCCAAGTATAAATTCTGCAAATATGACACCCTCTTTCTTCGTAGAATCCTTCATTGGTCCAAAAGTGTCATATTTTAAGTTGGAAATTATTTGGATATATATGTCATTTGACATTATATATTATTAAAGATATATAATATCATTTCTCAATATCATCATGCTACCTCGACATTCTATTTATCCAGAGTATATTGATGAGATTCAAATTCGAAACTCATGGTATTTGCACTTGACATTCCATCTACTGAAGATGTCTTCGAAGGTACATATTAATTACGCCTTCAAGAGCTACAGCATTATTTTTTAAAAAAGAAAATTGAAAAAGATTTCATTTGCCAAAAACATCAAGTACGATGGATACAATAAATTAGCAAATGGCAGCTTTTGACCTATCCAAATGCATGTGAGAGCTACATAATGTCAGTGCATTCTTAGGTGAAGGGTAAAGCTAGCCGAACCAATTGGTTAGAATTCTAGAAAGCCATTAAATGATTTTAAAATAAATAAATAATCAAATGAGTATGTGATATTATTATTGGTTGGAATTCTAGAAAGCCATTAAATGATGTGAATGCAAAATAAATAAATAATCAAATGAGTATGTGATATTATTATTACTTTTTGAGAATAGAGTTGTCATTTTACATAAATCAAAATTTTTAAATGTAATATTAAAATAATTTATTTATTTTAATATTATTGATAACTACACTCTCTTTTTTTCATAATAAATAAACAGAGAATATTATTGAAAATCAGAAAGAATGAAAAAAAATCATAAATTATGTCTTGATAATTAGAAAACAACTAATATTATGAAATAAATTATACAATGATCTTTAACATCTTATATTTTCAGAGTGAGTATAATTTTTTTTCTTTTTTGTTAAAAGAAAAAAACCCTACAAATAATTAAAGCTAAGATAAATAAATGTAAGGCAACTAGAACACTTAAAAATTTTTAATAAGGAAATTAAATACCATCAATTTGGGTCTTACAATTCTTTTTCAAATTTTCTTAACATTTTGCTATAGTAATATTGAATTTTGGTCAAGGCCTAGACAATAAAAGAGGTTAAATAAATATTTTCCAGGAAAATAATTGGTACAAAACCAACTGCCTTTGTTTGTTCATATTGGGAAGCAATTAATACTTTTTGACCCCAAGAAGTCCCCAGAATAACACTAACTACAGAATCATTTTGATTTAAATAAATATTAACAAAATAACTAATTCATTTTTTTAATGAAAAAAATTTAACCTAATTCAATTTTGAATGAAGAAAATCGAAAAAATAATTTTAAAATGAGGATATTCTAAGATCAATCGGGTTTTATTTGGATTATAGTTTTATTTAAACCCATTTCTTAAAGTTTTGTTTTTTTATTAATTGATATTTGGGTCACTTCAGTATAAGACGCTTTCTTGATTCGCACTCATAATGCTTCAATTGGATGATTTTAATTTTCTTCCACTTTACGTGATATCCTTCTATTCGCATCACTTTGTAATTTGTTTCCACCTTGTTGAGGTAAAGCTCATTATATATATTCTCTTTAGATTGTGTTTCTTTTTAGTTTTAACAAATAGGTAGAGTCCATCTGATTTCCAACCATATTTTATTAACAAATAAAATAAAAATCTCTTGTATATATATATATATATATACACGTGAAAATACCATAAAGTGTTATAATAAAGTTTTTAATGATTAAAATTAATGGTAAGTTGATTTTTTTCTTAAAAAGAGACAAATAAAATTTAATCAAATACTTCTAAAATTTAATTTATCCTTTTAAGTTTTAATTTCGAAAAAATATTTTTCTTATGGAAGAGTTTATTTTTTTTATTATTAATTGTTAAAAACTTAATTGAAATACTCTTATAAGACGGGTCTCGTAACATTATATAATATTATTGTGCAAATATATATATATTTATATATAAACCGGATGTGATTGGTGGAATGGGGAAAGAATATATGCACTTAAATGAATGGGTCGTTTGTGAGTTCATTTAGTTTCTGTCCACGATTTGTAATTGCCAACGAGTGAGTTAGGTAGTATTTAAGAGTATGTCCGTCTGCCCATTTTCAATTAATATTTTTTATACTTATAGTAGTATTTGCGGTAGCAGCTACCTCACATGTCTCCCATCTTTTAACCTACTCTTTATTTTGTGACTTCAATTCCAATAAATATATATATATATATATATATATACGGAATTGCTATAAAACACAACTGGCGGAGCGCAACAGCCAAAACAACGTCGTTTTGGCTGCGAAATAAGTGGGCCTGAAGGATACATGCACTTATTTCGTAGCCAAAACGATGTCGTTTTGACTATTGCGCTCCAGTTGCGCTCCACCAGTTGCGTTTTATAGCAATTCCATATATATATATATATATGCATTCGTATTGTTACCATTTTCATTTATCTGTTGCTTAGCTTTTTGGTCCTCGAATGTACTTGTGCATAAGTAGATCTATAATCACACCTACCCCTATCCCAACTCACATATGGTTGTGCATATATATGTATATACATACACACATGCATAGAAATATGTTGGACACAATCTTACAATGGATTTCTATGTGTAATACATGGTAAACAGACTTTGGTTAATTTCATGTATGATGAAAATACCAATGACGTGCGGATGTAGAACAATAATTTTTATGAGGGCAAATATAGAAATATATTAATTTTGAAGAACAAATCTCTAAATTTTATGGGATCAATATGCACATATATAATCATATATGTGTTTTTGTAAAATTTTAGTGGGTGCAATTGACCCCACAAGCAATTAGGTAGATGCTTTATGGGTGGATAAATTCTATTATAGACCTGATTCATTGGTTCATATGAATCACCACATCGCAAATTATTTTCACAAGATATTAGATCATGTGTGGTAAAAAACATGAAAAATACTTTTTAACTTGATATGGAACACAAGGAACATGTGTGGAGATATGGAGCTTGTCCATATAAGAATTTTCATTACTGGTGTCCACCATAGCATTATATATATATATATATATATAT
>JAOXNR010054341.1:0-12726 GCA_028571225.1 Parsonsia alboflavescens | reverse complement strand
GAAAGACTTGGGCGAAGCAAATTACATACTAGGTATAAGGATCTATAGAGATAGATCCAGAAAGTTGATTGGCCTAAATTAGAGTACATACATAGACAAAGTGCTAAAGAGGTTTAAAATGTAAGAGTCTAGGAAAGGATTCTTGCCTATGACACATGGCATAAATCTTTTGAAGGGATAGTGTCCTACAACAGAGGAAGAAAGACAACGCCTGAGTAAGATTCCATATGCATCTTCCATTGGATGTATCATGTATGCTATGTTATGTACACATCCTGAGATTTCATATGCTTTGAGCATGACAAGCAGATACCAAGGTGATCCAGGGGAAGCCATTGGACTGCTGTTAAGAATGTCCTTAGATATTTACGAAATACTAAGGTTATATTCCTAATATTTGGAGATGATGAAGTGCTCATTGTAACAGGTTACACCGATGCTAGTTTTCAAACCGATAAAGATGATTTTCGATCGCAATCCAGTTTTGTGTTTTGCCTTAATGGTGGGGCTGTAAGTTGGAAAAGTTTAAAGCAGGCAACAATGGCTGATTCTACGAAAGAAGCGGAGTATATTGCTATTTCTGACGCAGCAAAAGAGGCAGTTTGGATCAAGAAGTTCATTACTGAGCTTGCTGTGGTTCCTAGCATCACTGATCCTGTGGAGCGTTATTGTGACAACAACGGAGCTATTGCACAGACCAAGGAACCAAGATCTCACCAGCGATCCAAACATATACTCTGGCAATACCACCTCATTCGAGAAATTATCGAGAGAGGAGATGTTAAGATATGCAAAGTACCAACAGATGACAATGTCGCTGATCCCCTGACAAAACCTCGGACGCAACAGAGACATGATCGTCACACTAGATCTATGGACATTGGATTCATGAGTGATTGGTCTTAGTGGAAGTGGGAGATTGTTGGATATGCCCTAAGAACATATGATGATTTTACTTAGTTGGCATAACTTTGTATCATGATGCTATTTATATCATTATATAATTTAGTTTTATATCTGCATTTCATTAAATAAATTATGTAATGTCCTTAGAATAGTTTATTTCTATTCCTAAAACGTATCTAGTCAAGTGTTATTGAGATTAGGATATCAATTACATGCTGAGACTAGTATGTGCTGATTGATGATAGTCGTCATGAATATGCGATATCAAATCATCACATAGGTACATATAGAATATCGTGTACTGGATTGACCCGCCATGAAATCATTTCATGGATTGTTAGATGAGTGTCATGGGTGATTTCATTGTGATAATTATGTCTCATCTTTTGACTTGAGGTCATCAGAGATTCCTGCATGAAAGATTGCATACTTTGATAGTGTCAAACGTCACTCTTAACTGAGTGGACAATAAAGGCATGTATTAAGTATGTATTAATTTGTTCTGTAAAATGTTGAATGATCAAGATAGAAGTTGTCCCTCTTCTAGAACAAGAGAGTGATGTCTAGCATTCTTGGTTGAGTGAGATTATGAAATTCCGGGCCATGCGCAAATAAGTAGATATGAGATATTTCTCTTATTCGGTTTAATTAATCTACTTGGGGTTGAGAATTCAGATAATTGAACTTTACAAGTAAGACACCTTCCATGACTCATGTTCAATTACGAGTTCCTGGACAAAGAGATTAAGACATGTTATTTTTATCACAGAAGGTTTTCTCTTGTCACCGACATTCTCGCTAATTGGATAGCAATAATTTGTTGCTAGACACCACTTATTGTACATGACATTAAATATCGTTAATGTCAAATGCCAATTTTATGAGAACCATTGGGTCACACATTCATAACGTATTGCTTGATGGATAGAATCTCGTTTTAGACCTAAACGTAAATAGCTAATGTTGTTTAGGCTAATTCGCGAATAGGAATTAACCAAAATATAATTAAGAGTTAATCATGTGACTAAATTGTATTTTTCAAGGTTAGTTGAACCTGGACAGATCTTTTTCAATCACACTCTGAGAGGCCTCTAGTTTTTGAATTCAAATCAAAATTCGAAAATAAAAGATTGATTTATCCAGAAGACTTCTTATCACGAAGTTTTCTAGGTTTTTCAATGAGATTACACCTCTCTCTTTTCAGTAGTTTTCTTTTTCTGTCTGAGTGTCTGCAAAGAGGGGAAAAAAAAACAAGTAGTTCAGAGAAACAAAAAATGAGAAAAATGATATTCAAGATTGAATGTAGCAGTTCAATCGTGTTTGTCCCGTTGCTGTGTTCATGAGACATGCACTAGAAGCAGACATTCGTTTGACGAAGTAGAGGCAGAGGTCGAAGACTTTTGCTAGTGACTACATATTTCGATTTTCCATCTGAAAAAAATTGAAAAAAGCTAATATCTTTACCCTCTCTAGACTCCCTCCGATCAATGCCTGGAGAAGGTCTATTTGTGACCTTCCCTTCACTCATAACTCGAAAAAAGACCGGATGTACTCTCACTCAAAGGGGGGGTCCTTAGACAAGAAGAGAAAGACCATTCCAGACCTGGTGACTACTCCCCTCACAACCTCATGAGCAGAAACATTGGTGGTCATGGAGAAGAAGGAACCTCAAGCTACCAAGACTTCTCGAAACTCCTTTGGCCAAGAGAGGCCCGACCAAATTTTTCCACTACCATAACTATCATGGCCACCTCATGGAGGATTGCTTCGACCTCAAACGTGAAATTGAGAGGTTACTAAAAGTGGGCCACTTGCAAGAGTTCCTCACAAGGAACACAGGTCCCTCAAATTTCCCACCAACAACGCCACATAATCAACGAAATTCAATTGGTGAGATAACTGCCATAAAGAGGAGATCAAAGCGAGCTTGGGGGGGTGATTCAGAACTCCTGCCAGTGTCATTCCAGAATGAAGATTACCGATACGAAAGATACTGGTTGACATCGGGAGTGCAGTGAAAGTCTTATACAAAAAGACATTTCGTCAAATAAGGATATACAAGAGCTTGATGATAAGGTCAGACACTGCCCTAACCAGCTTCAATGGTAGCACGTCCTATGCCGATAGGATTCTAAGGTCATGGATTGGTTGGTGGACGATGCTCAAGGAACCTATCATGCAATCCTGGGGAGGAAGGCGATCATGGACCTGAAAGTAGAGATCTCTTTACTGAACTATTGCATGAAGATCTAAGTTGGAGAAGCCTAGGTCATCCTTCAACGAGATAAGCAGCTCACTACAGAATGTTACCTCACCGAAGGTAATACGGAGAGCTCAGCAAAGCTCCAGTAGGAAGATTTCATCAACCTCCTGAAGGAAAATGATGAATTCAAAATTCAAGCAGCTAGCGGAGGAGAAAAATATTCGTCAATCCAGAATTCCTTGAGAAAGGGATAAGGATACACAAGTTTTTGCCTTCCAAAATTAAAGGATAGCTCGTTGATTCCCTACAAGAAGAGCTGAAGGTTTTCACCTAGAGACCTACTGACCTCAAAGAGGTAGATCGAAGAATTGCATAGCATAAGGTCAGGCTCAAATCGGCGGTCAAACCAGTGAAACAAAAGAAAAGGACCTTTGCTCCTGAGCAAAACAAGGTCATAGCCCGAGCAGTCCAAGCTCTTCTCAACATTGGAATTTTAAAGGAGGTAGTATATCCAGAGTGGCTCACCAATCTAGTGGTTCTACCAAAGAAAGAAGGGATGTGGAGGATATGTGTGGATTTCACCACACTAAACAAATACTGCCAGAAGGAATCCTACCCTCCCGAGCTTCGATTAGATGGTGGATTCAACAACCGGCTATCAATGGTTATGTTTTCTAGATGCCTGCAAGGGATACAACCAAATTCCTATGGTAATAGAGGACATGGAAAAGACCTCATTTATCACTGAGGTCGAGACCTATTGCTACACCAAAATGTCATTCGGCCTGAAAAACATAGTAGTAGAATTCCAGCAAGCTATGCACAAGGTATTCAAAAACCAACTAGGGAGGAACATTGAGGTCTATGTGGAAGACATTGTGATCAAGTCCAAGACCTCTGAACACTTCATTGAAAATATCAGGGAGACTTTCCAGGTATTGAAAACTGCCTAGATGAAGCTCAACCCAAAGATGTGTACCTTTGGGGACTCGACGGGAAAATTCATGGGCTTCTGATATCAGAATGGGGCATTGGTGCGAAACCCGATGAAATAAAAGCAATGTTAGATATAGAGCCTCCCTGAAACATTAGAGAGGTCCAAATTGACAGGAAAGATGGCGGCATTGACACACCTCGTCATCAAAATGGGTAATAAGGAAGAAAGCTTCTATAACGTCATAAAAAAGCTAAAAGACTTTTAGTGGACTCAAGATTGTCAAAAAGCTTTTAGCAAATTAAAAGACTTCTTGGGAAAGCCCTCACATCTGGTCTCTCCGAGGTGGGGAGAGAAAATTTTGATGTAGATAATCGCAACAAACAAGGCTGTCAACTCAGTATTACACATAGAAGGTCAGGTTTACAATTTCCCATTTATTATGTAAGTCGTTTGCTCTGAGGTCCTGAAATTAGATACTAAGGCCTCGAAAAAGTTTTGTACCTCATTATTATTACCTCACGGAAGCTTAAGCCATACTTTGAAGCTTACCCAATAAGAGTGTTAACCAATTTAGCACTAAAACAACCCTTGGCAAAGCCTGAGCTATCAGGCTGGACAATGAAGTGGTCTCTCGATTTCTCGGGATATCAAAGTGAATTTGAGCCAAAGAAAGCAATCAAAGCTCAAGCTCTCTTAGACTTTGTAGAAGAAAGCACAAGAGCTCCACTAGAACTCACAAGCGCTTGTGAAAATAATATCTAGACCATGTACACCAAGGGTTCCACAAGAAAGGAAAATTCAGGTGCAAGAATTGTACTGATCAGCTCTGAGGGAGTGAGAATCCCTTACTCTGTGAAGTAAAACTTCCCAACCTCAAATAATGAATCCAAATATGAAGCTCTCTTAGGAGGTCTAAGACATATAAGAGCTTTAAAAGTGCAAAAATTATACATCATAACTGATTCCCAAGTTATAGCCAGCCTTGTCACTGGGGAATACGAAGCTAGAGAGGAGAACAAGATCAAATATCTTAGAAGAGTAAGGGATATAGCATTGAAACTTGAGCATTTTCTCATCAAGCAAATATCAAGAGAGAAAAATACAGAAGCAGATGCACTTTCTAAAGTCTACCGATAGATAGCCGGAACAAAAGCAGAATTGTTAGCGGAACAATTACACTCTCCCAGCATATACCAAGAAGAGAACTTGGTTATAGAGGATCAAGAAGACTGGAGATATCCAATCCACAAATTCCTCAAAGGTGGCGACCTCCCACAAGATCCTAAAGAAACTCGCCAAGTACGGAAATGGGCAACTCGCTACATTTTGATAGGAGATGACGAGGTGTATAAAAGGTCACACACATGGCCATTACTTAAATGCTTAAGCAAGGGAGAAGGACAATATGTCATTGAAGAGGTACATAGTGGAATATGTGGATCACACATAGGAGCAAAAACTATTGCCATGAAAATGCTAAGGACATTATATTATTAGCCTTTGATAGTTATAGACATCGAAAAGTTCATACAGAAATACACGAGCTACCAGTTATATGGAAACAAATAATATGTGCCACCAACAAGGTATCAATCCATCAATGCATCGGTACCTTTTGACATCTGGGGTATCAATAAATTAGGACCCTATCCAAAAGGAATTTGGGGTGTCCAGTTCCTAATTGTTGTTGTGGAGTACTTCACCATATGGGTTGAAACGGAGCCTATGACAACAATTTTATAGCCAAAAGTCCGGTCATTTGTGTGGAGGAACATTATAGGCAAAATCAAGATACCCCGAGCTATTATCTCAGACAATGGACGACAATTCATTGGCGACCCATTCAAGACTTTTTGCGAAAACTTGAACATTGAGAAGAGATTGACCTCTGTAGCTCATCCCCAAGCTAACAGACTGGTTGAGGTTACAAACGTAACCATCCTAGAAGGTCTTAAGAAAAGACTGACTGAGCTCGAGTAGGAAGGTTGCAAACCTTCTTAGCCAGATGAAATTCCAAGTATTTTGTGGGCATACTGAACCACACTTGGGAAAGCCACAAGAGAAACACCATTCAGTCTATGCTTTGGTGCAGAGGCAATAATGCCAATCGAGGTTTTAATGAAATCCTAGAGATTGATCGAATTTGATTCAGTCTTAAACGAGGGGGAGAGCAGGGCAATCCTCGACCTCCTTGAAGAAGTCAGAAACAAAACAATGGAAGTCATAAGAAGGTATAAAAGGCAAGTTACAAATTTTTCCAACAAAAAAGTGAAAGAAAATCATTTCACAGTTACAAAAATGGTCCTTAAAAGGTCAGATGTAGGGTAACAAGGACAACTGGCCAAGCTACAAGAAAGTTGGGAAGGACCTCACATAATCCAAGAAGTCCACAAAGGAGCGAGCTATAAGCTCTTTGATCTCGAAGGAAGACAACTCCTAAGACCTTAGAAAATTTTCCATCTAAAGAAATTCTATGCTTGAGACTTCTAAGTACTTTTTAGACCTCGTGGATTCACTATATAGCTCAGGAAACTGTTTGGAAAGAGCTCGTTGAACCGTAGGAGATGACCTCAGCGACAACTTTAGTTTAATTTGAACAAGGCATGAAAAAAAGATAAGTTTTTTTAGAGTTTATTCAGATCTTACTTCATATTATTTACCTTAGTTTTGAAGCCAATTTAGATTATTATGCTTAAAGTATTAGAGCAAAGACAAGATACTTGGGGCGGAAATCAAGTTGATATTAAAAAAAAAAAAAAGAGGCCAAAAACAGACCTTTGACGAGAATATTCAATACAATGCAAAAATATAAAGGGCTGAGTATTCAAAATTGCAAATATGAAGAAGGGAGACTATAAAAAAATCCTATTCTATTATAGAAGCCCAGTCTTCTTCTTCTTCTCCATCCTTGGGAGCCTTCAACTATCTCCTCCACTGGCGATGAATACGGGGTTCATCATCATCATTTGTTGGAGCTTCCTGTGAGCTCGACAAGACCTACTCTCCTACAGTTACTTCTTGGCTAGCAATGCTTGAGGGTCCTGTAGGTTAACAATTAGCATCCACAAACGGGGGTCTGTCTAAAGATAGGTGAATAGCGTGAAAAATATCAAGTACCACATCAAAGTTAATGTGCTGGAGGTGAAAGGGGTAACGAGTAACCAATTTTCCATAGCCAGAAACAATAGTACCTTTAGGCCGAGCAAATGCCACAGGAGGGATGTCAAGAATCTCGCTCCTAGCTATCTCAGCTCTAGGAAGCTCAACCACAGGCTCTTTCCCCTTCCTAGAGGGGCACTCCTCAAGTTTGGCCGACCTCCGCCAAGACCTCAGCAGCAACAACCTCTATCTGAGAGGCCACTTCAGGGTCCTCCTTCTCCCGAAGCAGGGGACCTGCAGCATCAGGGTGAAATAACCCCTCATGGACCTCAGGGTCAGTCTTCAGGTTCCCATTGAGCTCCTGCAACTTGTCAATAACGTCCACATAAAGCCCGAAGGGTTGAGATCTGAGGATAGACTCTACATAGTCTCGAAAGGTAGGAACCCCTTCAAGTTTGGCTAATGATATGGTGCCTTCATTGTCACAAATGCCCTGGAGGTCCTCCAGCCTTGCCTTGCTCTCCAGAATACGCTTCCTTTACTGATTACTGTGATCGAGCAGCTACTCATTCTTCTTGTCATCTTTCCCTGGAGCTAAAGACATAGCTCGATTCTCAGCACTGGCTTCTCCAATCTTTTTCTTGCATTCCTGCAAAAGATTGAAGTTGTCAGTATAAGAAGAATTAGCCTTTTCAACAAATGCCACTAGTTCATCATTCTCCTTCTCCAAGCGATCTTGTTCATCCTGGAGCTCCGAGATCAAGATAGAGAACTCCTAATCCTTCTTGGCCTTTCCAACCTATCTCCTCAGCTAGACAAAGAATACAACATTCTACAAACAAAGAAAAAATGGAGGTTAAAAATACAAATTGATAAAAAATGGAATCAATTGCAAAAATAAAGAGAAGTCAAAAAAAAAAAAAAACTTACAGCGGTATGAAGGCAGGCATTGAACTTTTCCAGTTCATCATCATTCAGTTGTCGGCATATCTCCGAATCAACTGGTTGGACACACTCCATCAAGAACGACTGGTAGTGTGGCCATTGGAATAAAGAGTTCGAGGACTCCATCGCTAGGTTAGGGACCCATCAAATAGTCCCTGCATCAATGTGGGTGGACATGGAAGCATTCTCTAGCCTCTTCAATGTATCCGCGACCTCCTCGATCGAGTAGTCGTAAAACTTTGACTTTGACCTTGAGGTCCGCGGAGCCTTTCCCTTACCTGAAGAGGATAGAGGGGCTCCCTTCTTAGAAATAGCAGACTAAGAAGAAGGGGAGGAAAAGGAGATAGTAATCTTTGAAGGCCTCTCCAAGGCCTGTAGAGGACCAACCTTAGTGCTCCTCTTCAAAGCTATCCAGGTCCTATCAGCTACAGCAAACTTCTTCCCCCGAGATTGTTGGATAGGGATCTTGACTAGATTAGTAGCAGTGGCAACAGTAGAAGAGGCGCTAGTTGTGCCCCTAACTCCACCAACAGGAGCTCGTGGAGGAGTGGACTTTAGAAGGCAGGAGGTGGTCCTCATTACTGTCAAAACAAAAGAAGAGAAACTGTTAGCAAAGTGACGGGCCAGGTTGGTAAACTACACCCAACCCTAACATTGTTAGAGTTGGCTAGGTTAATCAAAACTTCTTTGTGCCTTAACTACTCGCTGGACAGGTCAAGGAGCTTATTGATGAAAGTTTGATTCATGTTCCAGTCCAGATAAGGCTCGAACTGGACCAGATCGTGAAGAAGTCTAGCAAAAAAGAAATGATTTTTCCAATCCCCTATAGAGGACTAGCAAGGGCCTACCAACTAATACCGAGGATTAAATTGGATGTACACTCTAGAGGTGTGCTTTTGGTCCGAGGAGATGCTAACTTTAAAGAAGTTCTAAAAGAGCTCCAAAGAAACTGGAAATTGAAAAAAATGGTAGAAAGCTATAAACGCAACTACTGCACGAATGGGGTTTGGGACAAGTTGGGCAATTGGAAAGCCCCAAAAATAAGCGATGTAAATAAACAGGGGGTGTAGAAAGGGCAGAAGAATACTCCCACTGAGGCTGGTGACATAAAGGACTATGTGTCTAGCACGACGACTACAAACACGCTCACCGTCTTCAACAGCGACAATGTCTCCTCTTTCCAGCCCCCTCTCCCCACTAATTTCAAAAATATCAAGGGGGCCTAAAGCAGAGGATGTGGAGAAGACCTCTAACTGAGAAGGCCTATAGAAATTACTCTTGACTAGGGAAGCTTTCACGGAAGTCAGGGGAGTGTAAAATACGTTCTCCAGGTCCATGGGGGAATGCTCTACCTCTCTAGAATGGAGAGAAGGGGTGCTAGAGAAGGGGAGATGAAAATTTTCCTAAAAAAGCAATAAAATTAAAAGAAAACTCACTCGTTGGAAATTCATTCGAAAAATTAGGAAGTGAGTTGTTCAGGGTTCTGAATCATTTGCTTGATAAAGACAAAAAGAAAGAAAACAAAATGTGTTGTAGAGAGAAAGGACAGAGAGCAGAGAATTTGCAAGCAAGAGAAAGAGTTTTGGTAAGTCATAAAATCTTCAAAGGACTAATAATTTATATGAGATAAGGTGTCATTTGGGTTGCTGAAAAACAGTTGGTATGCCGGGAACCGAGATAACTTCCAAAATTTACGAGGCACATCTCCTCCAAAAACTAGCCATTATAGAGAAAACGGCTCGATCCTTCGGAGTTCACTACTTAAAGATGGTAATTTAGGCACCACGACCTTTGAGCTTGCTGGGCTTAAAGGGGGGGTAACGATGGGAGAAACAAGCATGACCCGAATGAGTAAGCTTAGATGGGTACGACTTGGATAAAGTCAACCCAAATAGGCTCAAGGCCCCAACCTTCAATAACGGAAAGTTACACTCACGAGGTCAACAAGAAAAGGTGGACAGTGACCTACTACCACCGACCCTTTAAATGAGGTCTTAACGGGCCACAATCTTCAACCCAGTAAGCTCCAATCCATCTCATACATCTTTCATGTCGCGACCAACGCCGCGCAACTCCTAACATCCCCCATGAGCATACGATCACTCAGCGCAGCGCAACCTCGTAAAAGAGATAGTCGAGACCTCCAATGCCCACGGGCAGATCGCAAAATTGATCTAAAGGTCGATTAGCGAGCTTGTAGCTCTCGAACAGAGACGTGAATGGCAAGATATCCAAACCGAGAGAAACTCCACGATTCTAGAAGCAATTGGCGCTATACTATATGATCTCATAATTATCCTAATTGCCTACTATCATGTAATAGAAGAGCCCTAATCAAAGAGGTAAATTACTTCATCTTAATATATAATCAAATTATAATTAGTCTACAGGTATTGACAGTGTTTTTGGAGTTAATTACACAAGATTACTCTTTCAGAATACTGACTTAGGCATCAGAGCTCTTCCTCGGGTGATAGCCCACTCCAATGACCTACTCTATTTCCTCTCAAGTTGTGATCACAGATGCCATTGCAGTTCGGGGTGACGCGAAGGCTACTTCCAAGCTCCATCAAGCTCCCATTCCAAAAATAAGTGTTTTTTTAGAGAAAAAAAAGTCAATTCCATAATATCTATTATTTTGAATTATCAAAACTCATTAATTGAGATTTTTTTCAATATTACCCTTTACTTTATTCCAAAAACAACTCACTGAATAATTAATAGAATCTAAGAATATATCAATAATGGGAAAGATAAAGGGTAATTTAGACTACATGCATTTTGAAACACCTAAAAATAAGGACTCCTTAATTGGTGTGTCTAACCTTAAACGACACCCAATTTGGAATGGAGGTAGTAGTTGGCTGTCTATATTTTCCAAATATTTCCTTTGTCACCATTTATAAATTGGTGAGAATCATTTCATTGAAATTAAGATCATATGTTTTTTTGGCTTAATGTATTATTAAACCCCTCATCTTGTTATAACAACCCTATTGAGCCCTTAAAGTTTTATTTTAACTTATTATATTCATCAACATGTCATAATCAACCTACTAAGCCCTCGAACTTGTATTTTAATCTACTGAATCCTTGATATATATCAAATCACTCACATAAAACTTTTTAATCACACAATAGGATCTAATTAATCCAAAATTCAATATAAATCTTAAAACATTTTAATATTACATCATATTTCAGTTAAACAATAGATTTACTTATTTAATTTTTTCAAAAATATATTCTTAAAAATAATTTTTTTTTCAAAATAATAAATAACTGTTAATCATTAATTAAATTTTTTAGACACTAGAATTAAATATTTATTATATATGGTAACTATAATTTTGGACAATTGGCTCCTTTAGTCCTCAAATATATTACGGTTGATAATTTTGGTCTCCATTTTTTCGTTTAATTTTCTAGATCCTCAAATATATTACAGGGCTACAATTTGGTCCTTTTTCTCATTTATTGACACCAGAGACACTTGTGTGACCCTTGCTTCTGATTTGTTTTTCGGGCAAATTAGGTATTTCACTCCCTTTTTTTGTTTAACTAAAGATTAATTCCCCAATTTCTCCAGATTTCCTAATTTCCTCCAATTTTGAAACTGTGAACCCTAATTCCTCTGATATATGTTCTCAATTTTTGTTGCAAAATTGAGAGAAATTAGGAAATCCAGTGAAATTGGGGGAATTAATCCTTAGTTAAACAAAAAAAAAAAGAGGGGGGAGTGAAATATCTAATTTGCCCCTTAAACTAATCGGAGACAAGGCTCAGACAGGTGACTCCAGTGTTTTTTTGCTAGAAAATGAGAAAAAGGACCAAAGCTACAGCCCGTAATATATTTAAGGACCTAGAAAAATTTTTTAAAAAAATGGGGGAACAAAGTTACTAACCGTAATATATTTGGCAACCTAGAAAATTAAAAAAATAAATAAAGTTTCCAATCGTGATATATTTAGGGACTAAAGGAGCCAATTATTTTTATTTTTAATTAAAAATTTTATAATTTAATTACATTTCAACTCCAATTTAATTACTTTTGGGCCAATAATACATGAACTAGTAAATTTTTAAATTTGATATTTAATCAGGTTATTAAAAACATTACTTTAAATCATTCCATTAGTGAAGACAATCACGAGATAAGTATAAAAAGATAGAAGGTGGAGTAACTTTTGAAGAGTTTATGTGAATGATTTGAGATATTTTAAGGGCTCAATGGGTTAAAATAAAAATTCAAGGGCTTAATAGATCAAAATAAAACTTCAGGGTTCAGTAAGTTTATCGTGACAAGGTAAGGGGTTAACAGTATATTAAGCCATGCTTTTTTATTAAAATATCCCTAATGGAGCTAAAAAGTACCTCTTAGGTCAACCCAGACCTGTGACGAATATGTAATCGCAACCTGAAAAGAAAAAGGGAATTAGGTCACCAAAGTGGGCTATCACCCAGTGACGTAAAACAGAAATTATGGTGGGAAAATTAGAACCTCAGCTGTAATCAACTTCACTCGAAAGTCTTATAACTGGAAAGGGCGATTCAAGAAAAAAACGATAATATTCTTGAGACACTATGATACTCGAAATTTTATTGAACGAAAACTCAAAAGTTTCAAAACATCAAA
>JAOXNR010054340.1:0-12729 GCA_028571225.1 Parsonsia alboflavescens | reverse complement strand
TATGCATGAGTCTAAGAGAGGTCTGTTACCTGCAAGACATGGAATTCATCTTTCTAAGCAGATGTCTCCCAAGACACATGAAGAGGTAGAGAAGATGTCTAATGTTCCATATGCTTCTACAATTGGAAGTCTTATGTATGCTATGCTGTGCACGAGACCAGACATCGCCCATGCTGTTAGTATTACTAGCAAGTTCCAGTCTAATCCGGGTCCAGGACATTGGAGTGCTATCAAGACCATATTTAATTACTTGAATAGAACTAAAGATATGGTATTGATTTTTGGAGAAAATGTTGAGAATCGACGAATTCACAAGTTTTGATTTTCAATTAGATGTTGATGTTAGAAAGTCTATCTCTGGGTTTTTATTTACTTGTAATGGAGGAGCAGTAAGCTGGAAAAGTTCCAAACAAACCACCATTGCAAATTCCACTACAGAAGCCGAGTATGTTGCTGCCTCTGATGCGGCAAAGGAAGCTGTTTGGATGAAGAAGTTCGTCACAGAACTAGGAGTGGTTCCCGCCATTGAATCAGCGATACCTCTATACTGCGACAACAATAGTGCTATAGCACAAACAAGGGAACCAAGGCCTCACCAAAAGTCCAAACACATTGAGCATCGCGTCCACCTCATTCGAGAAATCATTGGGAGAGGTGACATCACCTTGCAGAAAATAGCATCAGCTGAGAATTTGACAGATCCGCTTACAAGGCCTATATCACAGAATCAGTTAAGTCGTCATTTAAATACAATGGGACTTAGATTTTGTAATGAGTGGCTCTAGTGCAAGTGGGGGATTGTTATGTGTGTCCTTGAGCATGTAATTATCTTATTAATAAATAAAGTGTTTTATTTATTATTGTCTTCCGATGACCTTAATTATTTATTAAGAGATATTATGAGTAAGAATTAAAGTGATATTATCTCTTTGTATGAATAATTTAAATAGGTGTTCCTGATCGTTGAATTCTTCTTTGGACAAGAATAATTCATTAAGATTAGCTTATGTTTATTCTCTATGATTAGTATGGAGATACAAGTGGATTAGAAAATAGAGAATCATATTCTATTTAAGAATAGACATAAGGAGTATTTGTGGAGACAAATGACTTGAACATGTGACATATTAATTATTGGTATAAACTCATTCATTAATTGATTGTAATTGTACATATATTCTCTAAACTAGAAATACTATAGGTGAGACTTATATTTGAGTATTTGGAATTTACTATTACTATATTCACTTATTCAATTAAGTGTCAAGGTAATATGCAATTCCTAATTTTTAATTATGAAGTTACGTATTAATAAGTGATGGGATCCATTACTTCATAATTAAATAAGTGAAGTACAATATTTAATATGTATTCTATTTTTTCTTGACTATAAAGTTCTTGGCCAAAACAATTATAAAGAAAAATGTTTCTTGAATAGTCAAGTAATTAAATAGAATTAGACATATGATTAAGTAATGGAGATTACTTAATAAGAATATAAATGGAGAGATTCAATGCATGGTAATTATAATGTGGTTATATAAAGAGAAATTAATCTTTCATTATTTATTGGGTAATCATGATATGTTACTAGAAGTCACTCATGATTTATGGAAGTTTGAATATATTTTGGGAGAATATTCAAGTTAGATTATCTAATTAATATTAAAGAGTTAATATTAATTTCTATTGCCAATAAATAATGGACCTAGAAAGTCATAGACAATAGAGTCAAAACTTACAATGATATTGAATTTTTAACCTTATTTGTAAAAGAGTACTAGTATACTCTGAAGCCCAAAACTAAGTGACAAGGCTATGAGCCTGGATGAATTAATTAATTACTTAATTAATTAATCCTTAAGACTAGTTTTAGGCATTTTAACAAAAGGGATAAGAAAAGACCCAACTAATGGGTTTAGCCCATTAGCACTAGGTCTTGAAGGTTTATCTATAAACCTTTTATAATTACCCTAGCCGTAACTTAACTTTAGAATATAGAGACAATCGTTGTTCTTCTGTGTGTGTAGGGATACAAAGCCATTATCTGCTGGACTCGTGTGGATAATCTAGAGGCTCAACAATTTGGAACCCGATTAAGATATTAGATTTACGCTACAAAAGAAATTTATATAACTGAACAACATAAAAAATGGTTACAAATAAAATGAATCTAATGCGATCGTTTTTCGAAAAGTTAATTTTTGTTTGCGTTGCATGATTTCTAACAACTAAGTTTATTGGGGATTCTTCTTCTTCTTCCAAGCACATCCAAATCAGGAAACCACATAAGCAATTAAGTCGAAACCCATTGTTTATATGAATTTCTCTTTTGACACCTATGAAAATGGTTAAGTAGTTCGGGGGTGAGGCTTGTATAATAAAGATTGTGAGTTTTAATTGATTATTCTATATAATCTAATCTTGTTGAGTTGTACTATTAGCGGAATAATAGAGATGCATAAGAACTGCCTACACATCCTTGCTAATTAAAAAATAATAATAATAAAAAAAATCTCTTTTGGCATAATATAGCATGTTTCAAAAGTCAGCCCACCACATGATTCAATATATATCCTTACGTATAAAAAAAGGTCGGGGAATTAATAGAAGGTACTACTAACAATAACGAGTTAACTTAGATATGCGGATTCTCCACTGCTTCAAATAGGCAATAGCACCAAATATGGATAAAATCACAAAAAGTGGCTCCAAATATATATGATCATTTTACTCCTCATCCGTTTCCACAGTGTGATTCCCTCATATTAATATGGCTTTTAGGACTAGTTTCCATTTGTGTTTGAGGACTTGTGTGTTGTATGACTTCTCTCTTTTTTACTGATTGTGCATTAGTTGAACGGTAATCCAAAGCATTCACTTGGTCTTGAGGTTCATTTACTATACCAATACTACCTGTTCTGCTTAAAATTGTTGCAAAGTTTCCAATGTGCTATGATAATTTTGACCTTGATCCTAATTAATATGAAGTCATTCTGAGGAACAGCACTGAGAAAGCTGCAAATGAACATTAAATTTAAGGAGATGTGCAAAGGAATAGGACAATAAGTGTGAAAATGAGAATATGACCGTATCATGGTTCTGTTTTGAATGTGTATCAAGACTGTTTTTAATGGGTAGAAAATAAAAATGTGTTCTTCTGGGATGGATAATCAGGTGAATGGAGAAGACATATCCATTTAGGATGTTAACATTCTTATATTTGTGGGCTTTGTTCATGAAACTTCTTTGATGCTCCCTTTGCAAGTGGCAAGTGGCAAGTGGATTTGACTTCTGTTTTTGGCCTCTTTTTATGATTTTTTCAATGATCAAATTGTTGAATTGTAAAATTACTGATCATGTGCTTGATCTTTCTTGGCTGAGATTATGTTCTGGGAATCAAAGTATTTAAAGAGTGTGGTGATGTTTTGACTTGATCAAATTTGAGAAGATGGCATTTAAAAGCACCTGAATAATGTCCAAAAAAGAAAGATGTATAATCAAGCAAAAAGGGACATCGAGCTCTGACAATTCTTTTACATTTTTCCATATCTTTAATGGTGATTAGTATGTTGGATATTTCTAGAAACTTGATCCTGCTCTGCCAAAATTTCCTACGTAAAAGTGAATGAATTAAAGATCAGATTTTTTGTTTATTAAGTAACATATGCGTCAATGGGTTTTCTTTTCCTCTCGTTTGAAATCCCTTTCTTTAGCTCTAATGACTTCAAACTTGGCAGTCGTTTGCTATTGCAATTCTTGCATTCCTGCTGACATTATTTATGAAACTGATCACATAGTTTCGGAGGAAAATGGAGGACACAAATGTAGTGGAAAACCTGTCTGAAGAGATCTCTGCCAATGCATCTACACAGAATGAAGAAACCCTTGAGGAAATGCTTTCTGGGCATAGGTGCTGTAAAACCTTTTCTTTACGAGTCATTCTCATCTTTTGAAGTTGATAAAGAACTGATGGTTGTTTTACTGCCTCTTTTGCTCACTCTCCCTAGTGTGTGTGAATATAATTCTATGCAAGCATTGGTTGCTCTGTCTTGTTTGACGTTGTCAGTCTGCTTGATTCTAAGGAGATTTTACTATGGTTTTCTTGTTTTTTTTTTTTTTTGTCTTAAGAAGGAAATGATTGATGCTAGGTGGATCTTTATTGCACTTGTCAATTGTCAGAAGTTTGGAAAACAAAATTGAAATTGTTAGTTAGCATCATCTTAGTGCCAAAAGGATGTTTTAGCAGGCATGCGTTTCTAGTG
This sequence comes from Parsonsia alboflavescens, assembly GCA_028571225.1. NCBI lineage: Eukaryota > Viridiplantae > Streptophyta > Magnoliopsida > Gentianales > Apocynaceae > Parsonsia > Parsonsia alboflavescens. The sequence continues at coordinate 8,464 of JAOXNR010054340.1, read as the reverse complement.
TTATATTAATTTGAAGTATTCATGTTTTACTTGATTTTTTTCACAGGCATCTCATTGAAGTCTTTTTTGCGTTTTCATATTGTGCTGGTTGTAACCAGTAAATTTGAACTCCACTATAAGAACCCCCCCAACAACAAAAGAAAAAAAACAAAACATGGTATATATGTATATGAGTGTTTCTACCATTGACTTTTAGTTATGGCGCCACTCAGAAATCCTGGAAACAGGTTCTCTAGAATTATAGCACAATGTAAGGCCTTGAATCTTAAAACCGAGGTAGGGTTTTTCTTTTTGGTGTGTGTGTGTGCAACGGAGTCTTCCAATATTATACTAGAAATCTGAAGTATTCTGTCTGCTGCTACTTGAATTACATATTAATGCAGGAAAGAGATTTCTCAACTGCAGAACAAGGAAATTGCACTTAAGAAGTCCGCTGCCAGAGGCAGTAAAGCTGAACAGAAAGAAGAAGCAAGTGGAGGAGGATATATCCCGTCTTTCAGCTGACATGCAGAGGAACTTGCTTCCTTAGGCTACAGAGGCGAGAACAAAAAGGAAAAAGGAGATCTTGATACTTTGGTTAACGCCATTGCTGGAATTTCAGTCAGCAGTCAAGCTGACAAGACAAAACCTAGTCAGAGCGTTAAGAGGCGTGAGAAAAGAGCTCAAGAGGAAGCAGCAAGGGAAAGAAGAATTCAAGAAGAGCAGAGTAATCTTGTTAGTGAACGTACTATTGAGAAGTTAGAAAGAAGGCTCTCACTGTCTGTACCGTGCTGTCGAGGATCAACTTGCCCTTCACTCTGCAGGCTCTTCTCCTTATTCTTACCTAGAGCTTAGAAAAAATGGCAGCTGCCTATATGAGGAATCATGCATCTGAATTCCTCCCATTCTTCCTTTCTGAGAATCTGCTCGATGGAGAAGCAGATGAGTCTCTTACGGAGAGGTTTGAGAGTTATTGAAGAGAAGTTGAGTCAATCGCATTGTGGGGAGGACAGTTAGAACTTGGTGCGCTTACTCATTGCTTGAAGAAACATATCATGATATAATCTGAACCTTTCCTGATGTCGAGATGGGTAAGGAATACAAACCAGAAGGCGGCTCATCAAATTTAAGCATTATGTTGTCTTACCACGGGCCTGCTTTTGGGCTTGGCGATCATTATAACTCAGTTATCCCTATTTCAGTTTATGTAGGCATGCATGGCTTTCCCGTGTGTTTTGAAAAGCCAAATTTCAGGGTCAAAGCTGAATGAAAAGATACAACCCAAGGTCATCATTCTCTTTGGTTTGCACAACCAAAAAATTATTTGGAGGGTTTACAAGAAGATCAAAAAACAAAAAATTGTATCAAGAATTATGCACAAAATAATATGAAGAGTTTTGTCCTTCAAATTGTAATTCACTCATTTAGTTAGAATTTGTCCAGCGCTCTCTATATCTATATATTTATTGCACTTGTCATACAGTTACTTCCTGGTTAGTCCGGTAAGTCTTCCTTTATTCTACGCCTGAAAATTTCATTATTGATCCTGCTTCAGGGGGGTAACTTCCTCTTATTTTATAGCTTTTTTTTTTTTTTTTTTTATGAATAAAAGCTTCATTTTATATTTATTTATTTTCGCTTTTGGGTTGGTTTTTGTATTACCCGAGGCATTAGCCTATGGAACGGTGAATGAAGAGAAATTTACTATAAATATCATTTGAGATGCACATGAACACTTGCACTAATTTATTTTATGATTATTCCTTTGCCTTTTATATCTTGTGACTGTCAATAGTATCAAAATGAACTGAAAAAAAGACGCCCAAAACTGCTCGAAGCAGATATTTGACAGGTTCTATGATCATACCCATATGGCGTTGGCCTTAATGAGCAATGGCTTCAACTTGCCCTGAACATTGAGGCTCATCACTTCATTAGAGCCACCGACAAATTTCTTCCCGATGAACACAGCTGGAACAGCAGGATCGCACCCCATTGCCACAATTGCACTCTCCATTTCGCGTCCGTTGGGGTGTTGATCGAGCTCATGTACCACCGGGTTCGCCCCGAAACTGCTTATCAACATTTTGATAGTATAAGAAATGCAGCAACTGCTCTTGCTGAAAATCACAACAGGATTAGCTGAAACCATCCTCATGACTGCATCCATGGAGTAATTTATGCTTTGAAGAACTTGCAGATCGATATGGATATTTTTTTATATATGTATATATTGGACGAAGTAGTACGGAAAAGAAGTTGAGGTTAATTGCTTTGATGGATGATGTTAAGCAGATATGCAAGATGAAGTGTGTATATATAGAGAGATCAGTGAGGGTGGTAGAGATTTTGAGGAGGGGGACGACGCTGTAGATGAGAGATTTGCATATTATGCTTTAGCAAATATCCAAGAAAGTTGAATCTCAAGTTGAAGGTAATCAGGGAAAGCGGAAGGCAAGTATTTCACCTTTACTAAATTCTATGTTTGGATTTTAAAGAAAAAGACACTTGTAGTTACTATATATACTCCATCTATTCTCATCGTATTTTTAATTTGAGACCTCTCGAGTCCAAATGTTACAAATATTATAACTAATTAAACATTATAAGGTAGATTTATAAATCCTATTTCATAAAGATTGATTCATGATAGAATTATTAAAGGGCTTGAATTAAAAGACACATTAATAAATTAAAATGTCAATTAATCTTTGAGTGCAGTTTGACATCGAAGAAGAGACTTGTTGCTTATCGTCTTGATGTGTCACAAATTCTCCTGAGCTTTATACAAAGTGTACTACGGAGGATTCTTTTTCTTCTTCTTTTCCACGCACATTCAAATCAGGAAACCACATGGGTAATTAAGCAGAAATCCATTGTTTATATGAATTTCTCTTTTGGTATAATTAAGGCCCATTTAGATAGGTTTTAAAAAAAAAATTTTGTAAAAGTGCTTTTTTTAAAAATTACACAGTTTTGCGGTTGGATTTTTTTATATAAATATATATGATAGTGTTTTTTTTTTTAAAATAAAGTTATTTGAATAAAAAAGCACTTTCAAAATTTTTTTAATAAAATCTTTTTTATATGATTTTTTTACACCTCTATAATAATTCTTAAGATATAGAACCTATAATTTATTAAGAATAAATATTTAATATACTTAATTTAAAATAAAAAATAGATAAAAAAGAATAATAAATAAATTTTCAATTTAATCTTGAAATACCTAAAAAAATTATTTTTTGTTCCTATTTTTATTCCATATAAGTTACTAAGATAACGCATGAATTTTAAAAATTCAGTAATAAAAATAAAGAGAAAAAAAACTCAAAAAAAAAAAAAAGATAAAGAAAAGGAACAAAAAAAAAAAAAACAGTGAAAGATACAATGGAGGATGAAGTTTGGGATCAAAAAAAAAAATGGACAAAATTGTGGGGGCTTACCTGGGGATGGTTTGACTTAATTTTCACTTATACTTTTTACATAAGCATAAATAAATAACATTTTTTTTTTTCACTTAAATGCTGTTTTTTAAAAAATAAGTGTTTTATTTTATAAGAAGGCCATAGTGTGTTTCAAAAGTCAGGCCAGCCACCGGCTCCGTATATCCGTACGTACAAAAAGAGGTGGGGGGAATAATAGAAGGTACTTCTAATAATAACGAGTAAACTTAGATAATGCGGATTCTCCACTGCCTCAAATAGGCAATCAAATATGAATAAAATCACAAAAAGATGGCTCCAAATATACATATGATCATTTTACTCCTTATCAGTTTCCACAGTTTGATTCCCTCATATTTATATGGCTTTTCGCGAGCTAAGGGTCAATTTTGCAACCCGTCATGAACAGTTTGACACACCCAAATAATAATAATAATAATAATCTTTCTTTCAAAATTGAATATCTCATATAAGAGAAGATACTGATAAAAAAACATAATTAAGGGTATCTCAAAATATTTATAACAATTAAAGCCTTCCTTCTTATACTTGGTTCCCGCAGACCTATGAAACCAAAATCAATCTGAGACTTGGTTTAACTGAAGAAGCAAAAAACTCCAGGTTATGGTTAGACTCTCATTCTTAGCGACTTGATCTTTTTATAGACTCGTTACACTTCATGAGTCGATTCATATGATCATTTGGAGATCTAGCTCCTAGTGGGATATATGGTTGAAGTGCGTCAGTGGCCTTGGATCCGGACACAGCTTGAAAAAAAAAAATTTTAAAATTTAACATCATATATTAGTGCAAGTGAAGTGATTATATATGGGAGGATCGGTTATTAGGTACTCTCTCCATCTTTATCTATAACATTACAAATAAATTGCCATTTGGTGATGATTTTTTTTACTCAGAACTTTTTTGTCACTAAAAATTGATTTTTGCTAATGATATTTTAAATCATAAGTATATGTAGTTTATATTTTCATCACTATAGGTATATACATTATGCATCGAAAAATATTTTCATCACTATAAATTGTTTATTTCGATAGAAAAATACATGATTATATATATATATATTTATTGATGGATAAAACTACCGTCACTATAGAATGTGTAAAAAAAAAAATTTATATGAATCAATCACACATTGCTTCCTAAAACTTTTTATCAGTGAATTTATTTTCTATATAAATTAACGAGTATATTATTACTTCTTGAAATTAAGTAAATAATCATTGACTTTATCTTTGATTAATTAATATAAATATTATGTCTTTTATATTTATTATATAATTAAATTAAAATTTGAATATAGAAAAATAAAAAAAATAAAAAACATATATATTTTTGACATATATATAAAACCTTTGGTACGCTACTGATGGAAATATGTCATCACTAGATGACAATTTTTTTTATAGTGTAAGTTATTTTTAATGATTTTGCCAATAATAAAATATATAATTTATATTATTCTTTCCCCCCCCCCCCCCCAAAATGTCTAAAGAAGAACGTTAAGAAAGAAAACGATTAAAAATTTATGAAAAGAATAAATAATAATAAATAAAATATTTATTAAACCAATGTTGGAACCTAATTTCTCTCATATTCTTTTTTGTGGAAATTGCGTGAGATAGCCACTTTAGGATAAACAATTTAAATTTTGACCACTCAATTAATCATTCAAAATATAATCACTTTTGAAAATGAAATTACTCCCGTCCCTTACTGACGCAGGCAGATGTGGTGGGTTGAGGATTAAGGAATTTTGGAAGAAACCTAATAATAGGAACTCAAGAAAAATCACAACTTTTAGTTCGGATGAACAGTAAATGCGATGAAAAGTAAAAAAAAAGGGTGAACAGTATGATGAATAGTAAACCGATGAACAGCGATGGTGAACAGTACGTCGGAACAGTGACGGTGAACAGTACCCCCGATGAACAGTGCAGTGACAACAATTTCGAAAAAAAAACTTTCAGAAATGCAAACTTTGGATAACCCGTCAAAGTTTAAGACTTTTCAATAATCGAACTTCTAAACTTGTCAAAGGTCAAGACAACGAAAAAATTAGATTCTTCTCCTATAATCAAACTTCAATCTAAAGTAGTTAAAGAACGACAAAGGAAAAAACAAAACCTTGAGTTCACAAGGCAAGAGATAAAACTCTGAAAATATTATTGATAGCAGATTCAATTTCTAGCTCTTAGGCATTCTTCCTTATTTATAATATTAGAAGTTCTAAGTTCCTAATCAGATTAGGAAATAGAAACCATGTAAACTACTAGTAGCTAAGTTCTGTGTTCCAAATCAGACTAGGAAATAAAAATCAAGAAGAAAACAATCTGGTCCTCTTGAAGAGAGCTTGTCCAATCTCTTGAAGAAAACAATCTGGTCCTTTGGAAAAAAATAAAACAAGTTTCTAAATAACATTCTATCTAATTAAGGAAATAAAATTATTAAACAATCTTAATCTTGCTCGTCTACTTGTTCTGCGTCAGACTCCCCCTCTTGAAGAGAGCTTGTCCTCAAGTTCATGTGTCCCCACGGAAACGAGAAAGATTTTGCACATTGAACACATTGGAGATAATATGACCATCTAGTAGTTTGAGCTTGTAAGCATTGCATCCCAACTTCTCCAGGATTTGACAAGGACCAAATTTCCTATCCCTGATCTTGTGGTAGTCGCCTGTAGGAAATTGATCCTTGGTAAGTGAAACCCAATTAAAATCACCAACATCAAATGGAACATCTCCTCAAGTCTGGTCGGCATGTTCCTTGTATACCGCATACGATCCCTTTTCACATCTATAACAGACTCTTTTCTTTTTCTTCTTCTTTTCCTTGGAGACAGCAACATATTCAGGGAAAACCTGCTTTTCCGACTCTGCCATTTGTGTTCTCCTTCCTTCATTAGCTGATTGTTTCAGAGCACCATTTGAAGGATGATGTACAGACACGGGTGATGTTGAAGGGGACGCAGAAGAAAGATTGGGATCTTGCAAAACAGACACTATAGACTCTGAACTCCTGATAGTCTTGGGCTCTGATCAAGTGGACTTGTCACCCTAGATGTACGAGATACTGTCAAAGGGATAGGTTCTATCATAGGAGGAACATCAACAACATCAGATCTTCTAGACTCTGAAAAGGATTCTGCAACTGATGCGGTTGGAGTGGATCCTGAATTCATTCAAGGGGTTCCACTCTTGGAAGCTCATAAGTGACATGAGGACCCTCATACTTTAGCATTATAGAATAGTCCAAAATGGCCCCCTTTTCAGGTAAAGGTGCTTGACGATAGGGGAATAGAGTGAGGTGAATTCTTGAGCTGATGTAGATTTTTGTTAATGCTGAAAGCTTGGTTAGCATTCCTGGTCTCTTGGAATACCCCTCTGAAACAGCTCCCTTGGAGGCAGTTCTTGTTCTTCCTTGCCATCGTCATCTTCTCCATTGCGTCTACCGGCTGGTTCAAGCTGATCGGCTGGTTGTTAGATAGCTGATTGTAGCACCATCTCCATTAGGGTTTGTATTTGCCTATCTCTGATTTCTTGCTTCAGCCGCATCTTGCGCCATCGTTCTTCCCTATCCAATTGCATGGCGGCTAGGGTTTGTTCAAGACTCCCTCCAAACATCGTGGATCTTCGCTCTAGTACCAATTGACACAGGCAGATGTGGTGGATTGAGGATCAAGGAATTATAAAAGAAACCTAATAATAGGAACTCAAGAAAAATAGCAACTTTTAGTTCGGATGAACGGTAAATGCATTGAAAAGTAAAAAAAAAAAGGGTGAACAGTATGATGAATAGTAAACCGATGAACAATACGCCGGAACAGTGGCGGTGAACAGTGATGGCGGCAACAATTTGGAAAAAATATATATATTTCGAAAACTCAAACTTTGGATAACCCGTCAAAGTTTGAGACTTTTTAATAATCTAACTTATGAACTCGTTAGAGGTCAAGACAACGAAAAAATTGGGTTCTTCTCCTATAATCAAGCTTCAATCTAAAGTAGTTAAAGAATGAAAAAACAAAAAACAAAACCTTGAGTTCACAAGGCAAGAGATAAAACTCTGAAAATATTATTGATAGCAGATTTAATTTCTAACTCTTAGACATTCATCCTTATTTATAATACTAGAAGTTCTAAGTTCCTAATCAGACTAGGAAATAGAAACCAAGTAAACTACTAATCACTAAGTTCTGTGTTCCAAATCCGACTAGGAAATAAAAATCAAGAAGAAAACAATAAAAAAATAAAACAAGTTTTAAAATAAAATTCTATCTAATTAAGGAAATAAAATTATTAAACAATCTTGATCTTGCTCGTCTACTTGTTCTATGTCACTTACTTAGCTAAAAAAAAAAAAAAAAAAAAAAAATCCATAATCTACATTGTTCAAATTCTCTAAGCCTTCAAGCTATGTCTAGAGATAATAACAAATCAACTCCTCATCGGTCGATGAAAACTAGAACCAGGAACATTGAAGCTTTTGCAATTGAAATCTCCATATTCTTCGTTGATAAAGACCAAAAATCCTCCTTTTCCTTGTTATTGTCCATAATAACTAGCCGACCTTTCTCACCTTTCTTCATTTTGCTTTTTGTTGAATCTTTTTTGCGCTTAACTTTCGGCTAGCATAAATGTTTTTTATAGGCCTTCTATTCGAGCTGATTATTTTGTGTAGATTTGTCTGGGTGAAAGGAAACTACCTGTCATTGCTTTTACAAGTTGTGGTTGAGTCAAAATCTCCTTTGTGATGAGATGCTACTATCTTGGAAGCTTAAAAAAAAAAAAAGGATCTGGTCTTCCACCTTAAATCTTTGAAAAGGTTGAACCTTCATGGAGCAAATGTTCTTTTTTATCTAAAAATTGAATGAATATCTTTATTTATGTGTTTTGAAATAAGTTACCAATCTAGGGGTTTGGAAAGATTTTACCTTTATTGTTTGTTTTGGTTGTATAACCCTCTCAATCCTTTGTTTTGGCCTCTATTCATGTTTGTTATAAATAAATGTATAAATA
>JAOXNR010054339.1:0-12729 GCA_028571225.1 Parsonsia alboflavescens | reverse complement strand
AGGTCAAATCCTTTTATCCCTTTCATCTTCCCAATTTAGATGATACAATAAGATGGCAAATAGAAGCCTACAATATACATAGATATTAGAAAGTTATTGTTCATATGGAACTTTCCCAATTAGCATTGGGAATGGGATATGAACCATTTACCTGACATAAACACGCCGCATGTATGTAATGGCAGTAGCAGCCACCCTGAAGATTAACTAAAAGATAAAACATTAAAAGGGGACAGGATAGCACAATTTTATGAACATCATCTTCTTTTAGGTCCATTACAAAATAAAGCCTAATACAGATGCAACTGATACTTTTTTTTTTCTCAAGGCAATATAGATTATAGATACCCACATATTGTACCAAGCTTGCATTTTTGTGGATAATTAATACTTTGAGCAAGGACTATTTATATTGTGCACAGCAATTTAGTACTTCCAAGGTGATTGTATTGAAAGATTAAATGTTTATCCCAAACAGTGATATTATGATGAAAACAAGTAGATCATGAAAATGACTAAAGGCATTACAGAGTTCTAAGCAAATGGAATAAAGCACATGGTCATCATATTTCCGTGCACAATACCAAATATTTCCCAAAAATAATTCAGCAGACATTGGACAAGAAAGTTTCCACTGATTAGGATTCCTTCAAATACAATGGAAGTTATTGTGCTAAAATATAAGTTTACATATCCTAAAAAAGAAATTCACATAGCAAGCAAAGATCCACAAAATGTTGACAAAAACTTTGCAGACTCAAAGGGTATGAACTTTTATTCATCTGTCATTTTAGTTGTATTCTATGTAATTGTCAAGCTGTAATCAAATGCAGAAAAAGTAGCTCCACGAACAAATGAGAAACATGATCGCACCTTTGCCTGACTTTCACAGTTTGAGCCAGCTTTGCAATATCTGAGATAAAAGAATATTATGGTTAACTTCCCATGATGCAAACATGTAACGTAAAACAAATCAAAGAAAGAGATTTTAAGGAATATAAGCTCTAGAACAAAAGTAAGCAGCAGACTTCAGAACAAGTGTAAGATGTTAAACATGAAGTACATGCAAAACAGCAACACAGCACCCAAAAAAAAAAAAAAGCTAGAGAAAAAAACATTAAAAAGAAGAAGAAAAAAAAAAAGAAACTAAGAGCTAATAACAAAAATCTACACATTCATCACATATATGTTTTCTATTTAAATTAGGTACCATGCTCGTAAAATTTTTCAAACAACTACTGATCGAGGGATTATTCAACAAATTGAAGAAAACACATTCACGAGAAAAAATTGAGATAATCCCAGAATATTTTACAGGCATATTATACGGAAAAAGTCATACAATTGGCCATGTGCAGCTTGATCAGCTTGAAATCATCAAGAGTGATTCCTCTTTCCTTGTCTATCGGGTGCACTACGTCCACTTCCTCTGGGTCCAATAGCTGTTTGCTAAAGAATTAAGCAACAGATATAATCAAGATAAGCAAATCCAAAAAACACAAAAAGAAAAATCAAAACCCAAAAACAGAATTTCAAAATACCAGTGAGATGAAGTCCAAAAATTGGCTGCCATGGTTACTAATTTGCATGCAACTTCTACACCGCGATTCACCGGAAGGCGAAGACGGACCGTTCTACTAATTCTGAGTTCTTCGACGATTAAATTTCACCCAATGTTGCAGCAGATGATGACGAGTAAACGAATTTTTAAGTTGGGCTTTTGGACTTTTGAATTTTGACGAGTGAAAGAAGGATGAGACAATTCCTTTTGGAACTCGATTGAAAAGCCCAATAGATTCTTACTCAACTAGGCCCAATAATGTATTTGTTTTTTTGTTGCGAATGCATTTAAAAAATTAAAAGTGCAATTTTGTTAAGGAGTTTGTTAAATTTATTTTAAGAAAATTAATATTCATTTTCATGATCATGCAGAGAATGAAAATTATCATGAACATTAACGAAAAAAATACTCCTTAAAATATTAAATTTTTTTTGTTTTATTTCATATAAAGTTGAGATATACCTTTTGATTTTAATTTAAATTATCAAATTATCTTTATAATTCAAGTAATTATTAGCGAGAATCATGAGTTGAAGTGAAAGAATGATGGGGATTAATATCAAATTTTGAAAAAGTTAAAGTAATTTTAAAATTAAAGATTTTAATTCTTTGATGCATGTAGAACTTGTAAATAGGGGGCTATGGAAAGAACAGGTTCAAAATCACGATCAATTCCTTTTTCAAATCCTGCTGCAGCTGCACAAGCCCCTCCCACATGCTGCAAATGACCTACAAAGAAGAAGAATCCTAGAATAAAATAAAAGGTAGCTAACCAACTTCTAGGAGAGACATAATTGACTACATTGATCTCGGTAGCTATGCCATCCATGAAATTTAAAGAACTTAAAGGAGCATGAGTCATATATTCTGCAAGCTTGAATCTATCAAGCTCAAGCTCAATTCATTTATATTTTTCTAGACTCGAATTCGAATTTGTACTCATTTAGGTTTGTTTATTTGTATCTTAAATTATTTTTCTAAAATTTTAATAAATGATTAAAATTATATACAATATATGAATAAATAAAAAAATTATATTTTTAGTAAATAAATAATGTTATATATATAAAATTATATATATTAAAAGGATTGTTTAAGTTCGCGAGCCTAAAGAATTGAATATATAATGTGAGGCAAATTTAAACTTTTATTGAATTGAACCCAAACCGTTTAAAAATTGTTTTGTCTCACTTACATCCCTTCATGCATGCCGGTTCAAGAAACTTAAAATTTTAAAAATAGAAATAGAGAGATGGCGTGAGAAAAAGTAAAATATCTAAGCACTCGTTCTGTTACTATTTATAAGTCACTAATCGTCATGTTATAAAAATTAAAATAATATATATTTTTCTTAGAATATCCCTTTTTATAATAACTTTAATCAAATAATAACACTAACAAGAGAAGAGAGAGAGAGGGATAATATAGTAAAAAAAAGCACTAAAATACTTAATAAACTAATAACAATAACTTATATTTAAATAAAAAGAAAATCAGCTCAAATGATTGGCGGAGAGGGAGTAAAATACATCAATGATCAATCTCGGGATGCAAATTGGTAGAAAAAGTCAAATCCGCCGATTGTTATTAATATCGAATGCAAATGATTAGGGGCAGAAACTCCATCCACAATTTTGGATCATCAAGTACTTGCCCGAGAAAGCCACCTTCTGTGACATTGTCTAGAAGACCAACGACTCTTTTTATCACCTCCTACGTCTTTTATTACAAGTAGTTTGCGTTCTTTTGTTAATATTAACGTTATTTTTTCTAAATGCCTGCGTTGAAGAGGAATTGAGAATGAAAGCTATTAATTATAAATTTCAAGATGTTTATATGTGCGAGAGAGAAGAGAGGTTTTGAGAAAGTCGGAAAAGGTTTTATAATGATAGATTGAGAGTTGAAACAATATTGAAAAGAATGAGTAAAGTATTCATGAAATTATGTGAAAGACCTATAATTAATGATGGAGGAAGGAGTACTCTCTTCGCTTTAAAATTATTCCCAATTGCATCACTAGTCAGAGAAAATTAAACTCTACTAGGAACACAAATGTAGATCAATTTCCTGAAAAAACTAACTTACATTAATATTCACCTCCTACAAATGGCTATATAGTTCATTGCATTTCTCATGTGTCAAAATGTTATCTTGTTGATGTTGAAAATCTTGTAAGTGGATTATCATAAAATCTTTTAGATTTACAACATAAGAGATGCAGAGAGAGATAGCACAAACTGAGAAAATGGTCTATAAAATAAGAAATACTACAATAAAGTTCAGAAAACAGTAGGTTATTTACAATTGTGTTACCTTTCAAAAGAAAACAGATAGGTCATTGTTGGCCAGAACAGGAACCATAACGAAACAAAACTCAAGTATGCAAAAACCATATATGGGACCTTAAATGGGAACTTAAAATATTAAAAAAAAGATATGGACTTACATGATCAAAATAAAAAAAGTTACGGAATCTTAAAGGATAAAGAAAAAATATGAATCTGCGTGATCAAAATAAAAAATTATGGGACTAAATTGGCTATTTAAACAATTTGGATGGACACCAATTTATGCCCTGTGCTTAGGAGTCCAATCTATAACCGATTATATTCATTGTGAATTTGTGATTGGCTACTTATATAGGGAAAATGTAGAATTGGAAGAAGAGGACAAAGACCCAAATTTTGTTTTAACCGATGAGTGTAGGGAATTCCTTGCAAAATCCAAAACTAAGAGATTATCCTTATTTACTTCGTTTTTTTGGTTTTTATTTTTCATTTTTGGTGACTACATATTTTCTTTCCAAATTAAGATAGGATTGTGATGTGCTAAGAAAAAGGGAAAGAAGTGAGAAACAAGGTGCAGAAGCCTTCACATTCCTTTCTTTTCATGGATACAATCCTTCCAGACGACAGATAGAGATATGCAGTTCTAATACAATCCCTTGGTTCTAATTACTTCAGATCCCTTTTACGTTTCAAATTTGTACCAACAGAGGGTAATGGTGAAATCTTTATGCTTGTAACATTGGGATGCTTGGGCATTTGTATACTTGTAATTTTAGTTGTGAAATCTGAAAGAGACTTCCTAACAAAATGCCTCTTCAGTTTAAAGAAATTGTATCATGTAAATCATGGCTTTAAACAACTTGACTTCAGTTTAGAAAAGTTTCCTCAGCGAGATTGTGAAAGAAAAAGTTAGAAAGAGGAGATCTCAACCTCGAGTCGGTCTCCACCCTTCGGCTGATCAACTTTTGGTGTTTTTTCGCATTAAGACTCACTTCTGAGTGATTGTTCTTGTGACTTTATCATCTGGTAAGTCGATTAGTGCATCTATTTTTGAATAGGATGTCGTGGTTGGTGCATTAAAGATCACGGGAACATTCAAGAATAAGCCGTGGTCATTCTTGTATGCTACCAATATTATTACCGCATCCTAATTTTAGGAGGGACCTTCGAGGTAAGTAGACTAATTCCTTTGATCCATTAATCCCTTCTCATTTAACTTGTATTGCTAGTGGAAGACAAGTTGTGGTGTTGGGACTTCGTGCTTGCCATTTGTTTCTGGGAGAAGGAAAAGGTCATTCTTGCTGATCGTGAGACAGTGGAAGGCTTAGCTAGATCCGGTTGGTTGGCCACTGTTGCAGTGAATTGTGTTTCTCGGGTTTGCCCGCCATGCAACCAGCAATTTGAAATTCAAACTTTGAATTGGTAATCACTTTGGCGGTAGCATGACAAAGAAAAAATCCAAAGGGGGTCGAGCAAAGGCAGGCCAAGGAATAATAAGAAAGCAGGCCAAGAAAAAAGCCAAGAGAAGGATAAAAAAACTCATGTTGGACCGGACGATCATATCTCGGTCAGCTCCCTTGAGCTTGACCAAGATTGTCTAAATTTGGACTTAGCATTTTTAAAGGAGGAAATTGACATAGGGCTGTCCAAGGAGGATATCATTGGGCCCCTTGAAGGAATACCCAAAGTGCTGGATCCCTTGCAAGTTGCTGATGCTTCAAATGGCAGAGAGAAAGAAATGGAAGTCCCTTGCACTGAGGAGCCCCAAGATCGGGCAACTCCAAAATCACATGCAAGTATGAGTGCCACTGCAACACTGGATATTGAGCCTGGCCAAGTACAGCCTTCGGTGCAACCAGACATGTCTAGCAAACCGAAAAGTGAGACGGGGAAGTAGGAGAAATCTAGATCCTGGGCAGCCATGTTGAGGAAAAATCGAGACCTCGATATGGGCCTCAAACTTTCGAAGATGCCACGGGATGGAGAAATAGCGGAACTCACGATGGAAGACGTCCATGATGTATCCAAGGTATGGGGATATTCACTCATTGGCTATGTAGTTGGATGATTTCCCGGGCGGGGAGCGATCATAGAGGTTTGCAAATCATGGAAGGTGCCTTTCAAGATCACCTTCCATGAAAGTGGATGGATCATCCTTACGTTTGATTGTGAGGAGAACCGAGCCTAAGTGCAGCACAAAGGACCATACACGGTTTATGGCAAGCCACTATTCCTCAAACATATTCCACCATGTTTTGAATTTAATGCAAGAGAGCTAAGAAAGGTCCCCCTATGGGTTAACTTCCCCGGACTAAATGGACAATTTTGGAAAGAGCCGACACTAAGTATCATTGGGTCTAAATTGGGTAAGTCTATCACAATCGACCAGGTAACCAAGAATCTTGACCGGAAGGACTTTGCTCCGTTGCTGGTTGAAATGGATGTATCTCAACCACTTAAACGGGAAATCCTTGTGAGGAACCCGTATACGAGTGACATCTTCACGCAACAGGTACATGAATTTGAACCGACATTTTGTGGGTGTGTGCAATTGTTTTAACCACACCAAGGAGCAATGCCCAACGACGGAATAATATCATGTGGATAGGAGAGACGTGAACAAGGCTGGAAAGGGGAAGGCCTTGGAAGATAGTAAGGTAGCCGCAAGTGGTGTAAGGCAACCTACTGCTAACCAGCAGAAAGGGTGGGATGGCAAGGGCAATCGAGATAGATCCCGATTGTGCAAAAAACGAAATAGGGCTTCATCACGAGTAGCTGCGGCACAATCCAATGTTCCTACACCACCTACCTCAGGAGCCCTCAGCTCGCATTGAAGGGTGGAGATGAACCTAGCACATCAGGCATGGGTGGAAGGGTGGAAATGCTAGAACCAGGGACAAGAAACACAGCAGAGGAAGGGCGAGCAGCATAGGAGGTTGACTACATGCCAAGCCAATTGGCATAGAGCACGCTACTGCCTAGGAAGGCGTCTGCACAACATCTTGTTGTGGTGAACAATGAGATATCACACCAACTAACAGGGAAGGGAAAAGGACCAGCAGGGCCGATGGACATGCAACATGTCTTGTCCAAGGCTGGCTGGGCGGACGAACGGTAGCAAGATGGGCCAAAAATTGAAACATGTGACAAAGTCCGATGCTAAGGGAGAAGTGGTGGTAGCCAATACAAAGAAGGGGGACACTCCTCAATGCGGATAGCTTTTTGGAAGATACGGGGGTTCAACCTACCCCCAAAACAAAAGGGTGTCAAGGACCTCATAGTTAGTCATGGGGTTGACATAATGGAGATATTGGAGACAAAATTGAAATTGACTACCCTTGGGAAAATCATGCAAACAACATTCCAAGGATGG
The DNA here is from genome assembly GCA_028571225.1 of Parsonsia alboflavescens. Taxonomy (NCBI): domain Eukaryota; kingdom Viridiplantae; phylum Streptophyta; class Magnoliopsida; order Gentianales; family Apocynaceae; genus Parsonsia; species Parsonsia alboflavescens. The sequence continues at coordinate 5,507 of JAOXNR010054339.1, read as the reverse complement.
CGAACCAACAACAACTTTCTTGACCACCATGCGGGACGAATCTTGTTGTTTTGGAAGGAGGCGACTACAATGGTGGAGATTTTGGCCACACACCCCCAACGCATCTACACCCGGGTGACTTGCAAGGTAACATCAAAAACCTTTTTTGTCTCATTTGTATTTGGCCTAAATTCCATATCTTCTAGACGTGCCTTGTGGGCTTTTTTGGACTCCTTGAATGTAGTCTCTCTACCTTGGTTGCTAGTGGGGAATTTTAATAGTGTTCTTAGATCGGAAAATCGGATGAATGGTGCGGAGGTATCAACATATGAAATGTGGGATTTCACGAATTGTTGCATACATAATAGACTGGAGGATGTAGCATCTATCGGGAATGAACACACTTGGACTAATCATCGAGTATGGACTAAACTCGATCGGGCTTTGACATGCATGGCCGAACTTGGAGGTGGATACATTGGCCTATTTTTTGCTGTTATCTTATCACTCGGACCAGTCCCCATGTATTTTAAGTATTGGGGCCTCTCCTTTGCGGCCTAGAAGGAACTTCAAGTTCTTCAATATGTGGAAGGTACATGAGAAATTTATGGAGACCATGGAGAATGGATGGTCAGAAGGATGGCAAGGCACGACACTATACATTCTTTGCAAGAAGCTCAAAGGCCCTCTTAAAACCCTAAATACCCTACATTTCTCACACATATCTTCCAGGGTTAAAAGGGTGGAGGAGGAGCTAAAGGCAGCCACTTCGCTCCTACATGAGCATTACGGGGACATGACTCTCAAAAGGCAAGTGGTGGAGCTTAGGGAAAAGGCAGCCAAGTTGGCACAAGTGGAAAGGGCTTTCTACTCCCGAAAAGCTAAGTGTGTATACTTGAACAAGGTGGCTAAGGGTACAAAATTCTTCCATGACTTGGTCAAGAGGAATAACAAAAGAAACCATATCGTTTCTATCACAAGACAAGAAGCCTCGATTACACACAGCTACGAAGAAGTTGGTGAGGAATTTGTGCCTTATTACTGCAACCTCTTGGGGACTGAGTTGGACGTCACTGGGCCGAGAGAGGACACCTTCAAAATGGGCAGCATGATCACACGTGAACAGGTTGCCACATTATGTTTGGAGGTGTGTGATCGAGAGGTCAAGAAAACACTTTGGAGCATTGATGAGGGAAAGGCACCGGGGCCGGACGGTTACTCCTCGGGGTTCTTCAAGGGATGTTGGGATGTGGTTGGGGAAGACATTTGCAAGGCAGTTAAAGAGTTCTTCAATTCTAGAAGGCTGTTGAAGCAACTTAATCACACTATCATTGCTTTGGTACCGAAGAAGACGCATGCCTCGATGGTTGAAGATTATAGACCCATTTCTTGTCGTAATGTGGTCTATAAGATAATCTCCAAGATCCTATCAAGTCGGCTCTCCCCTATATTGGTTGACTCGGTTAATGAGTGTCAGGTGGCTTTCATTCCTGGAAGAAGCATTCTAGAGAACATATACTTAGCCCAAGAGCTTGTGTTACAATATAATCGGAAACGGGTCTCCCCTAGATGTGCTCTTAAGATTGACCTAAGGAAGGCATATGACACAATATCGTGGAAATTTTTGCATTAGATACTTAAAGGGCTCAGTTTCCCCATGAAGTTTGTGAAGTGGGTGATGGAGTGTGTGTCTACTACATCATTCTCGGTGCAAGTTAATGGATAGCTCTATGGCTTCTTTAAAAGGCAACGGGGACTACGACAAGGTGACCTTCTATCCCCCTATCTGTTCACCATTTGTTTGGAATATTTCTCTAGATCATTGAAGGTGGCTACTCTTAATCCGGACTTCAACTTCCACCCTAAGTGTGGGCATCTTGGGATAACACACTTAGCATATGCCGATGGTCTTTTGGTATTTGCCCGTGGGGATGTTACTTCGGTTAAAATTATGGTGGACTGCTTGAGGGATTTCGACAATGTATCTAGACTGTTGGCTAAACCCTTGAAGTCGAGTGTTTTTACAGCTGGAGTTCTGAATGATGAACTGGAGGAAATGCTTGAATACATGGGTTCTCCATTGGAATAATGCCGTGTAGGTAAATTGGCATCCCACTAGCTCCAGCTAGGCTGAAAGTAGCACACTAAGGGTTTTTTGGATGAGATTACGAGACACATAGTGGCCTGGAAAAGCACTACACTGTCCTATGCAGGCAGAACAGAACTGGTGCGGAGTGTACTGTAGGGTACGACTTATTTTTAGCTTAGCATACTGCCCATGCCCGCCTCGGTGGTGGACAGCATTGTCACCTTTTGCAGAAAATTCCTATTTCAAAAAGGTAGAGTTCCGGTAGCCTGGAAAGAGTTGTGCTATCCGAAGGTGGAGGGTGGTTTGGGACTTAGAGACTTGAGGATATGGAATCACTCATTACTTGCTAAAACCATTTGGAATGTTCACTCCAAGAAAGATACTTTGTGGGTCAAATGGATTCATCATCATTACATTGGAACTTCAAATATATGGAGTGTTAGAAAGAGGAAAGATGATTCGGCACTGTGGAAGAGAGTAGTAGAAATCAGGGATATACTTGTCTTGAGGGAAGGCTCAGGCAATGCAGCTACCATGATGATGCAAAACTGGATCAAAGCAGGACACTATAGCACTAAGGTTGCATATGAAGGGCTGAGACCACGAAAACTTCAACTAATCTGGGCATCAGGCATATGGAGGGCTTGGATCCTGCCAAAGGTCTCGTTCATGATATGACTAGCAACGCAGGGTCGCTTAGCCACCAAGGACCGATTATCATTTCTAGAGCTAGATGCAACATGTTGCCTGTGCAAGGACAATCAAGAATCGCATCTACACCTTTTCTTTGGTTGTCAATTCAGGAGGGCAGTATGGCAAAAAGTTAAAGGTGTGGATAGGCATCACAAGGCATATGATGACATTACTGGCAGCAATCAAATGGCTGAAAAAACTCATCACGATATATTACATATGGAGAATCAAAAATAGGGTCGTTTTTTAGGGTCAACCAGCCAATGTAGAAGATATTTGCTTCAAGATCAAGACACAAGTATAGAGGGTGATGTATTCTTTATATCCTAGTGTCTTAACCACATTTTGTATAGGCGTATAGATTCCCATGTATATGCCCCTCGGGTATGCCCGTGTAGTTTGTAATTTTTAATCTATATATATACACTTTACCTTTAGATCAAAAAAAAAAAAAAAAAAAAGTTTCCTCAGTTTAACTTAATTCGATTTTCCCCACCAGTTTTAACTCTTGCACAAATGGTCCATATGATACTTTCATTTTAAACGGATAAGTAGCTTGCTAATGCCTAAAAGAGATATCCTGAGCACCATGTTGAAAAAGTCCCAAACCAGATTAGTCTTACTAGAGTGAGGATACCGGATGCTCAAGAAAATAGAAGAAGAAAAAAATGTGTCCAAATTTATACTTATATGTAATGAAAAAGTAATATTCTGCTTTTACATAATTATAAGGGTGCAGACTAACAAATGGAGCATCATTAATGGGTTGAGGACACTAAGGCAATGCCAATTTGCAGATATTTTTAGGAATCTACCTATTCAACTTCATCATTGCACTGCCGACTCTCTCCTCTGTGATCATTTTGTGACTGTCATAGAAATCTAATATCTCCATTGCTATGTTCTTCACCTGTCAATATCAAGGATCCGAGGTATTTTGCAAATCATCATATTTCAATGCTGATGACATATATCTTAAAAACAAAACATATATGCTCCATACTGATAGACTCTAGCTGGATTTAAAGTAACCCTAAACGGGAATATAGTGTGGACCTTGACAAACAAGGACGAATGTGAATCTCTCATAAAAGGATCTTATTTTTGTTAAGTAATAAAGGAGAAAGAACATAAAAGAAACGTTAATATATGGACTGCTGACTTACCACATTCATATCTACTCGAAGCTCTTCAAACCAGGCAGTGTTTTCCTTCTCTTTAAGCACACTTGCAATATAGATGCATGCTAAAGCAATCAAGTGTGGAGGATGTATCAAAATGAGGTCCATCTTATAGGTGTCATTGACAATTCCCCTACAATGATCAAATTACAAAGCATAACCGATTAGCACTTCCAAGTTATCCCACCAGAATACATTTTGACACAATCATGAATAAAACGTGAAATAAGGGTAATATCTTTCTAGTCCCTCCAATTTCATATTCAACCACCAGACATCAAACTACATAGGAACTTCCATGTTATGATTTACAAACGTGACCTCTACTTCTATAGGAGATAGGATGCCGAAGAACCCAACTTTGATCTTTGTGTTCGATATTAGTATGGACCCAGAAATTACATGCTATACTCGACATGATTGACAATTTAATTCATGAATGACTTCGCATCTTGATTACAAGACCACTGCAGCAATATAGAGCACTTGACTTCATAACCACATTTAAAATCACAGGTGGAACTGTTGCATGCTTCATATTTTTTAAAAAGAAATAAGGATAAGATTCATATTTTTCCAACATGAACATTAAAAAAATAAAGAAGTGTACTGGGTATCACAATACAAAAAACCTATGTAAGCCATGGAAAGTAAGCCAACAAGTGGGACTAGTGCTTACCAAGTTAACTGAGTTGCATCACTCATGCTAGCATCCTGCAGCAACCTGACATTTTTTTGGGGAGGGACAGAGTTTGAATCAAATAAAATTCCATCTTAATCATAAATAACCCCAGCTCCTCCATGAATCCACTTCTTTTCCCCATTGACACACACCCTCCCCTTCTCCCAAAAAAGTTTTAGTAATAATAATAAACAAATATATGAAAAAGAACGAATAAAAGCCAAAACAAATGCTGAATAGCTCAAAAAGGAAGCAGAAATAAGACAATCATCAAACATGAGGGCATGTGGAAGGGCAGCAGCATGATGGACTTATTTCTTTATCCTGCAGTTTTCCTCATTGATATAATGTTGAAGACCAACACTAATAGAGTGAGTAATTATCTTAATCAGCTAGTTGAGCAGGCAACTGAATCAACTACTCAAGGTTGAGAATTCCAAGATAGGTTCTCCTTCTTCTTATGATCCCAGTTTCATTTATCTAAATCAAAGGACTAGTGCCATTACAAAAACTGTTTCCACTTCTGAACAGTAAATCTTTCAACAAGATTTTGAACCAAAAACTATGTGGTTCTTAAGAGTATAGAAATCAGTATTACGGATCAGTCCATGAGGAAAGTAGCAACATCGACTCAGCACAAGCAGAATAGGTGAGCTGGAAAAACCAACATATTGAGAGAATATTCCTCCCCTTTGGAGTCAATAAATTCATTTTGTTTTATTTCCTGTAAGTAAATAACTGATAGTACTAAAACTGAAAAAAGATTAAATGAAATGCAATTTATTCACCGTGATATCTGGTTAATAGAAGATAAAAATTTTGAGGTAAAAGAAACACACTTACTGAGACAGCGAACGGTATGGATGGAATACCACTAAATAAT
>JAOXNR010054338.1:0-12731 GCA_028571225.1 Parsonsia alboflavescens | reverse complement strand
TAATAGATCATATTGGAAGACAATCATGGTCATTAGTCACTAGCTTGAATCTCTTGTTGATGTCTTGGGCAAAATTTTAGATTATGAGTGACCTTGGGTTTAGATAGATGGATGTTGAAATTCCAGTCATAATTCAAGTGAATCACATCACATCTTCATTTTAGCAATGTACAATCCTCAACTTTTGAGTTTACATCTTTGATTCACTTTGCTGAATATTTTATTTCAAGAGTTCTATTTATGGCCTTTTTCTTTATATCAGCCAATTTTTCTTTAATTGTCTTCTTTTTGCTTTAACACTTAGAACTTGCATAAAAATCTGAACTAGCTTTGAAACTCAGACAAATAAGATGAAATATGATCTCAATAAGCTCTACAAAATTATCTTTTATTCATGCCTTGTTCAAATTAAATTGAAGAAGTCGTTGAGGTTACCTCGCTGCTCAGAGACCTCTTTTCAAACAGTTTCCCAAGCTATTTAGCGAATTTGAGAGGTTTGAGAAGTTCTTAGAAGCCTTCAGCATAGAATTTCTTTCAATGGCAAATATTCCAAGGTCTTAAAAGTTGTCTTCCTTCAAGATCAATGAGCTTATAGCTCCCTCCTCATTGGACTGCTTAGATTATGTAAGGTCCTTCCCAACATTCTTGCAGCTTAGTCAGTTGTCCTTGTTTCCCAACATCTGACCTTTTGGGGACCATTTCTCTAACTGTGAAATGTTTTTCTTTCAATTTTTTGTTGAAAAAAATTTGTGACTTACCTTTTATTTCTTCTATCAGCTTTCATAGCTTTATTTCTGACTTCTTCAAGGAGGTCAAGGTCTGTCCTTCTCTCCCCCTCATGTAAGACTGAATCATATTCAGTTAGTTTTAGGGATTTCATTCCGATCTTGATTGGCATTATTGCCCCTGCACCAAAGCATAGACAAAATGGTGTTTCTCCAATAGCTTTCCTACGTATGGTTCTGTATGCCCACAGGATGGTAAGAATTTCTTCTGTCCAGGAAGGTTTGCTACTTTCCTTCTTGAGCTCGGTGAGTCTTTTCTTGAGAGGTTCCAGAATTGTTCTATTTGTAACCTCAGCTAGTCCATTTGCTTGGGAATATACTACAGAGTTTTACCTCTGTTCAATATTCAAATTTTCACAGAAAGTCTTGAATGGGTCATTGATGAATTATCATCCATTGTCCGATATAATTGGGGAATCCCAAATCTGCATACAATGTTTCTCCATACAAAGGACTGGACTTGGCGATGAAATTATTGTTGTTAGCTATTTACTCTATGACAACACTTAGGAATTGGACACCCATCACTCCTTTTGGGAGGGGTCCTAAAATATCGATACCCCAAATATCAAAAGGTACCTACGCATTGATGGATTGATACCCCGTTGGTGGCACATGTAACTTGTTTCCATGCAACTGGCAACTCGCGCATTTCTATATGACCTTCTCAATGTCTAAAACCATTGAAGGCCAATAATACCCCGTCCTCAGTTTTTTCTGGACAACAGTTTTTGCACCTATGTGTGATCCACATATTCCTCTATGTACCTCTTCAATGACATACTCTCCTTCTCCCTTGCTTAGGCATTTTAGGAATGGCCTTGTATATGACCTTCTTTACACCTCATCGTCCCCTATCAAGACATAGCGAGGTGCCCACTTCCGCACTTGGCGAGCTTCTTTGGAATCTTGTGGGAGGCTGCCATCTTTGAGAAATTTGTAGATTAGATATCTCTTGTCTGCCTGATCCTCTATAACCTAGTTCTCTTCTAGGTTTATGCTGGAAGAGTATAATTGTTCCACTAACAGCTCTACTTTTTTCCCTACTATCTCTCGGTAGACTTTAGATAGTGGGTCTGCTTCGACATTTTACTCGATAAGGAAATGCTCAAGTTTGGATGTTATTTCCCTTACTCTTCTGAGATATTTGATCATGTTCTCCTCTCTAGCTTCGTATTCCCCAAGGACCTAGCTGGCTATAACCTGTGAATTAGTTTTGACATGCAATTTTTGCACTTTTAGAGCTCTTATGAGTCTTAGACCCGCTAAGAGAGCTTCATATTCAGATTCATTATTTGAAGTTGGGAGGTCGTACTTCACAGAGTAGGGGATTCTCACTCCCTCAGGACTTATCAATACAATTCCCGCACTTGAATTTTCCTTTTCTATGGAGCCATCTATGTACATGGACCAGATACTATTTTCACAAGCACTTGTGAGCTCCAGTGGAGCTCTTGTCCATTCTTCTACAAAGTCTGAGAATGCTTGAGCTTTGATTGCTTTCCTTGGCACAAATTCAATTTGATATCCTGAGAGCTCGAGAGACCACTTCATTGTCCTACCCAATCGCTCAGGCTTCGTCAGAGCTTGTTTGAGTGGTAAATTGGTTAACACTATTATCGGGGAAGCTTCAAAGTAGGGCTTAAACTTCCTTGAGGTAATAATAAGAAGGTACAAAAAATTTTCAAGGTCTAAATATCTAATTTAAGCAAACGGCTTACATAATAAATAAGAAATTGTAAACCTGACCTTTCTTCTAGAGGCATTGAGCTAACTACCTTTTCTGTTGTAGTTAGGTACATCAGAATCACCTCCCCTGACCTCAAGGAAACTAGTCGAGAGGGCTTCCTTAGGAAGTTTTTCAGCTTGCCGAACGCTATTTGACAATCTTCAATCCGTTGAAAATCCATCGGTTGCCTTATAACATCATAAAATTTTTCTCCTTTGTCAGCGATCTTGCTAATGAAGTGCCCTAATTCCGCCATTTTTCCTATCAGTCTTCAGACCTCTTTAATGTTTTTGTGAGGCTCCATGTCTAATAGTGCTTTTATTTTATCAGGATTGGCATCAATGCCTCGTTCTGATATCATAAAGCCTAGGAATTTACTTACAGGGACCCCAAAGGTACATTTCTCAAGATTAAGCTTCATGTGAGCAACTTTCAATGTCTAGAAAAGTCTCCCTGATATCTTCAATGAAGTCTTCAGAGGTCTTGGACTTGATGATGATGTCATCCACATAAACCTCAATGTTCCTTCCCAACTGGTTCTTGATGACCTGGTGCATAGCCTGCTGGAATTCTGTTCCTGCATTCTTTAGACCGAATTTCATCTTGGTATAGCAATAGGTGCCGACCTCTATAATGAAAAAGGTCTTTTCCATATCCTCTATCGTCTTTGGAATTTGGTGGTACCATTTGTAGGCGTCCAGAAAGCACAACCATTGGAAATTGGCGTGGAGTCTACCATTTGATCAATGCTAAGTAGTGGGTATGAATCCTTCTAGCAGTATTTGTTTATTATGGTGAAATCCACACACATCCTCCACGTCCCTTCTTTCTTTGGCACAACTACTGGATTAGCCAGCTATTCTGGGTACACTACTTCTTTAATTTTGGAAGGCAAAAGCTCACCTCTCTTTATCAATTTCTCATTGAATTCTGGGTTAAGGAAAACTTTTTCTCCTCTATTGGTTGCTTGGATTCTGAATTCATCATTCCCCTTCAGGAGGTCGATGAAATCTTGCAGCTTGGGGTCCATCGAGGTCTCCGTACTACCTTCAGCGAGGTTGCATTCTGTGGCGAGCTGCCTATCTCTTTCTGGGACGACCCAAGCTTCTCCAACCTGAATTTTCATGTAGTTTATTCAGGAGATTTTCGCTTTTAGGTCCATGACCCCTTTCCTTCCTAAAATTACTTTATAAGTGAAGGGAAGGCCACAAACAGACCTCCTCCAGGAATCGATCGAAGGGAGTTTAGAGAGGGTACTGACATTACCTTTTTCGATTCTCAGACTGAATATGAACTTCGGAATTTCTTGTTTGCGGTCACCTTCAAAAATCTCCGACCTTTGCCTCAACTTCATCACACAATGTACGTTTCACGAACAAAGCAACGGGAATAAACACTATTGAACTACTAGATTCAATCGCCAATATGTTTTTCTCGTTGTTCAGTTTCTCTGAACTCCCTGTTTATTGTTTTTCTACCCAGACGCTTTGACAGAAAAAAAAAAAACTGAACAAAAAGAGAGAGGCTTTTTATCTGAAAAACCCTAGAAGACTTTGTGATAAGAAGTCTTCTAGATAAATCAATCTCGTTTCGAATTCTAATTTGAATTCAAAAAACTAGACGTTTATCAAAGAGTACTGAATTATAATTTCGTCCAGATTCAATGAACCTGGAAAAATACAATTCAATCACATAATCAACTCTTAATTATTTTTTGGTTAATTCCTATTTGTGAATTAGCCCCAAACAACTTTAGCTAATTATGTTCAGGTCCCAAACCAGATACCACCCATTAAGTGATACGTTCTGAATCTGTGACCTAATAGGTCCTTATAAAATTGGCATTTGACAGAAATGATATTTAATGTCTTATACAATAAGCAGTGTCCAACAACACATTATTGCAATCCAATTAACGAGAATGTCGGTGACAAGATAAAACCTTTCATGACAAAAAATAACTTATCTTAATCTCCTTGTCCAAGAAGTCATAAATGAATACAAGCCATGGAACGTGTCATACTCGTAAAGTTCAATATCTCAATTCTCAGCCATGAGTAGATTAACTAAACCAAATAAGATAATATCTCATATCTACTTATTTGAGCATGGCCATGCATTTCATAATCTTACTCAACCAAAAATGCTAGACATCACTCTCTTGTTATATAATAGGGACAAATCCTATCTTGATCATTCAACATTCCACAGTACAAATTATTACATACTCAATATATGCCTTTATTGTCCACTCAGTTAAAAGTGACATTTGACAATATCAAAGCATGCAATCTTTCATGTACAATCTCTGATGACCTCAAGTCAAAAGATAAGACATCATTATCATGATGAAATCACTCATGACACTCATATAACAATCCATGAAGTGATTTCATGTGATACTCTATGTGTACCTATGTGATGATTTGATATCTCATATGCATGACGGTTATCATCAATCAGCACATACTAGTCTCAGCATATAATTGATATCCTAATCCCAATAACACTTTACTAGGGACGTTTTTAGAATAGAAATAAACTATTCTAAGGAGATTACATAATTAATTTAATGAAACATAGATATAAAAGTAAATTATATAATGATATAAATAGCATCATGATACAAAGTTATGCCAAGTAAGTAAAATCATCATATGTTCTTAGGGCATATCCAACAATCTCCCACTTGCACTAAGACCAATCACTCATGAATCTAATATGCCCATACATCTAGTGTGGCGATCATGTCGGTTTCGTCAGAGGATCAGCAACATTGTCATCCGTTGATACTTTGCATATCTTAACATCTCCTCTCTCGATAATTTCTCAAATGAGGTGGTATTGCCGAAGTATATGTTTGGATCGCTAGTGAGATCTTGGTTCCTTAGCCTGTGTAATAGCTCCGTTGTTGTCACAATAAAGCTCCACAAGATCAGTGATACTATTAACCACCCCAAGCTCAGTGATGAACTTCTTGATCCAAATTGCCTTTTTTGTCGCTTCAAAAGCAGCAATATACTCAGCTTCTATCGTAGAATCAGCCACTATTGCCTGCTTTGAACTTTTCCAGCATACAGCCCCACCATTAAGGCAAACCACAAAACCTAATTGCAATCGAAAATCATCTTTGTCGGTTTGAAAACTAGCATCTGTGTAACCTGTTACAATGAGCTCTTCAACACCTCCAATGATTAGGAATATATCCTTAGTATTTCATAAATATCTAAGGACATTCTTAACACCAGTCCAACGGCATTCCCCTAGATCACCTTGTTATCTTTTTGTCCTATTCAAAGCATATGAAACATCAGGATGTGTACATAACATAGCATACATGATAGACCCAATGGCAAATGCATATGGAATATTATTATTCATGTGTTGTCTTTCTTCCTCTGTTGTAGGACACTGTCCTTTCAAAAGATTTATGCCACTTGTCATAGACAAGAATCCTTTCTTAGACTCTTATATGCTAAACATCTTTAGCACCTTGCCTATGTATGTACTTTGACTTAGGCCAATGAACTTTCTAGATCAATCTCTATTGATCCTTATACCCAGTATAAAATTTAGTTTGCCCAAGTCTTTCATGGAAAAAAAACTCCCTAGCCAAGTCTTTATAGACTGTAAGGTAGGGATGTCATTTCCAATATTAAGTATATCATCCACATATAATACCAAGAATACCACAATACTCCCACTGAACTTTTTGTAGACACAAGGTTCATCTTCATTTTAAATGAAGCCAAAGTCCTTGACTACATCATCAAAACGAAGATTCCAACTGCTAGATGCTTGCTTTAATCCATAAATGGATCTTTGTAGCTTGCACATCTTTCTAGCATTATTTGGATATACAAAACCACTAGGTTGTATCATATACACATCCTCGAGAAGCTTTCCATTCAAAAAAGCAATCTTGATGTCCATTTGCCCGATTTCATAATCATGATATGCTGTTATAGCAAGTAAGATCCTGATGGATTTGATCATAGCAACAGGTGAAAAAGTTTTGTAATAGTCGGTACCATGAACTTGTTTGAAACCTTTGGTGACTAATCGCCCCTTGTAAATATGAACTTTACCATCCATGTCGATTTTCTTCTTGAAAACCCATTTGCACCCGATGGGTTTTACCCCTTTAGGTGGATCAACCAAAGTCCAAACTGGGTTTGTATACATGGATTCCATTTCAAATCTCATTGCTTGAAGCCATTACTCAGAGTCTAAGCCCATCACAGCTTCTTGGTAGGTAGTAGGCTCCTCTTGATCTATGAGCAACACATCACCATTCTGAGATATCAAAAACCCATATCTCTATGGCTGACGATGTGTCCTAAGTGACCTACTCGAAGCTTGTGTCTCTTGAGCAAGTCCTTGATCAACCATAGGTTGTGGTGTCTGCTCAGTTTCCATCTCTATATCAGTTGTATCTCTTTGTAGTTCTTGAACTTCTTCAAGTTCTACTTTTCTCCCACTTGCTCTTTTAGAGACAAACTCTCTTTCTAAAAAGATGAATGTACAAGCTACAAACACCTTTTGCTCAGTGGGGTTATAAAAGTAATATCCTTTAGTTAATTTAGGATAACCTACAAAAAAGCACTTGTCATATTTGGGCTCTAGTTTATCGGAAACTTGACGTTTAACAAAAACTTCACAGCCCCAAATCTTCATAAAAGACATTTTGTTAAGTTTCCCAGTCCATAACTTGTATTGTGTCTTTTTGAATTGATTTAGATGGATCACAATTTAGTGTAAATGCAACTGTTTCTAAAGCATGTCCCCAAAAAGAAATTGGAAGGTCTGCATGACTCATTACTGATCGAACCATATCTAATAAAGTTTGATTTCTCCTTTCAAATACGCCATTCCATTGTGGTGTGGCTGGAGGACTGAGTTGTTGAACTATTCCATACTCTTTTAGATAGTCATGAAATTCTTAGCTTAAGTATTCACCACCTCGATTTGAACAAAGTATTTTTAATACTTTTGTCTAGTTGGATTTTATACTTTGTTCTTGAATTCTTTGAACTTTTGAAAGGATTCTGATTTACGTTTCATAAGATAGATGTAGCTATATCTACTGAAATCATCAGTAAATGTAACAAAGTATCTAACCCGCCTCTGGCTTGGGTGTGTAATGGACCACATACATCTAAATGTATAAGGCCCAATAATTCAGTTGCCCTTTCATTATGTCCCATGAAGGGGGCTTTTGTCATCTTGCCCAATAAACATGATTCCCAATTTTCATATGATTCAAAATCAAAGGTGTCCAAATATCCATCTTTACAGAGTTTGGAAAGACGATTCTCATTTATATGGCCTAAGCGACAATGCCAGAGATATGTTGAATTAATATCATTTGATTTAATCCTTTTAGTATTTATGTTATAAAGAGGTGTGTCGAGACTTAGAATATAAAGGCCATTAAACAATTGAGCACTTCCGTAGAAAATTTCATTTAAATAAATGGAGCAACAGTTGTCCTTTATTGTAAATGAAAAACCAATCTCGTCCAAACAAGAAATAGAAATAATGTTTTTATTAACAAAAGATACAAAGTAGCAATTATCTAATTCTAAAACAAGCCCAATGGGCAAAGTCAAAACATAAGTTCCTACAGCTAATGCAGCAACCCTTGCTCCATTTCCAACTCGTAGGTTGTCTTCTCCTCTTGCCAATGATCTACTCCTTTTGAGATCCCGCACATTCACACAAATGTGAGATCCACATCCAGTATCTAATACCCATGATGTAGAAGTAGATAAATTGACTCTATAACAAAAAATACCTGGAGTAGAAGACTCATTAGCCTTCTCATCTACCTTCTTTTTTTTTACTTCTTCCAAGTAAATCTTGCAATTTATTTTCCTATGCCCTTGCTCATGGCAATGGAAATAGTTTCCTTCCTTAGCCACCCCTCCTTTAGGCTTTAATGCAGTAGAATTGGGATTGGACTTTCCAACAGGCTTCTTGTCATTTCCCCATTCCCTTGCCCTTACCCTTGAATTTCCTAGCCATTATGACATCCTTGGGTTTGGTGGACTTCTTAATATTTGACTCAACAGTTCTTAACATGCTAAGCAATTGAGGCAGAGTTTTATCAATCTCATTCAATTGTAGTTCACAACTACTTAGTTCTAACTTGCAGGCAACGATTGCGGTATCATCAGTGGCCAACTCTTGAACTAGAGGAAAACCCAATCTCTCTAGGTTCTCAATGTAACCAATCATTTTGAGAACATGAGAACCAACTGGAGAGCCCTCTGCCATTCTGCATTGAAATAAAGCCTTAGATACATCAAAACTCTCTTGCCTAGCTTGCTCTTGATAAAGCTGTTTTAGGTGCTCTATCATATCATAAGCATCCATTTCCTCATGTTGCTTCTGACGCTCAAAGTTCATGGATGCAAGCATAAGGCAACTAACGTCAATAGCATCATCTTGATGCTTCTTGTGAGCATCTTTTTCAACCCTTGTTGGTACATAGGGAGGTTCTTTAGGGACATCACCCTCAAGGACATATGTCTTTTATTCTTGTTTACGGACTATCCTCACATTAATGTACCAATCCAGTCCCATTCAGTTTGTCCTTCTCGAGGACTGATCACAATGACAATGTATTATTATTTGTGTTGGGTGCCATGGTAATCTAAAATATGCAAAATATAAGTATCATGAAATGATCATTAAATTTTAAAACTTAAATGATACTCCTACTATTTTCTTCAAATTTTAAAATTTCGTTTATACAGAAACAGAGTCATACTCAGTAGACCATCTATATCAACATACAAAAAGCCAAATTCGGTAAAATTTATATATTATTATACAGAAAATAAAACTTAATGAACTTTCTGTATCAACATATGGAAAATCGAAATTAGCAGAATATCCATATCAGCATATAAATAATCGAAATTGACAGAAATCAAAAACATACTGAAAATCAAATTTAACAGAATTCGAAAAAATACTGAAAATCTAATTTAACAAAAATCGAAAATATACTCGAAATCGAATTTAACAGAATTTGAAAAATTTAATAGAAATCGATTTCATATAGGCATGTCATGAAATCATAATTTCACATTGAACTCGTCTAAAGACTCTGAATATAGTTCTGATACCAATTGAAGAGAAGGCCACAAAAAGACCTCCTCCAAGCATTGATCAGAGGGAGTCTAGAGAGGGTACTCACATTACCTTTTTTTATTCTCAGACTAAATATGAACTTCGGAATTTCTTGTTTGCAACCACCAGCAAATATCTCCGACCTTTGCCTCGACTATGTTACAAGAATGTCCGCTTCCAATGTATGTCTCACGAACAAAGCAACGAGAATAGACACGATTGAACTGCTAGATTCAATTGTGAATATGTTTTTCGGCTTTTGGTTTCTCAGAAATCTCTGGCATTTTTTTTCTACCAACACGCTTTGATAGAAAGAAAAAAAAACTAAATAGAAAGAGAGAGGTGTTTTATTTGAAAAACCCTAGAAGACTTCGGAATAAGAAGTCTTCTGGATAAATCAATCTCCTTTCGAGTTCAATTTTGAATTGAAAAAAAGAGAAGTCTATCAGAGAGTACCGAATTATAATTTCGTCCAGATTCAATGAACCTGGAAAAATACAATTCAGTTACATAATTAACTCTTAATTATTTTTTGGTTAATTCCTATTCTTGAATTAGCCTAAACAACTTTAACTAATTACATTTAGGTCCCAAACGAGATACTACTTATTAAGCTATGTGTTCTAAATGTGTGACATAATAGGTCCTCGTAAAATTAGCATTTGACAGAAACGATATTTAATGTCATATATAATAAGCGGTGTCTAAAAACACATTATTGTAATTCAATTAATGAGAATGTCGGTGACAAGACACAACCTTCCATGATAAAAAATAACATGTTTTAATCAATTCGTCCAGGAAGTCATAATTGAATGAGTCATGAAACGTGTCATACTCGTAAAGTTCAATATCTCAATTCTCAATCCTGAGGAGATTAACTAAACCGAATAAGATAAATATCCCATATCTACTTATTCGAGCATGGCCATGCATTTCATAATCTTACTCATCCAAGAATGCTAGACATCACTCTCTTGTTATATAAAAAGGGACAAATCCTATCTTGATCATTTACCATTCCACGCACAAATTAGGACATACTCAATATATGCCTTTATTGTCTACTTAGTTAAGAGTGACATTTGACAGTATCAAAGTATAAGTCTTTCATGTACAAATCTCTAATGACCTCAAGTCAAAAGATGAGACATAATTATCAAGTTGAAATCGCTCATTACACTCATATAACAATCCATGAAGTGATTTCATGGCGGGTCAATCCAATACACGATAGTCTACGTGTACCTATGTGATGATTTGATATCTCATATCTATGACGACTATCATCAATCATCATATACTATTCTCAGCTTGTAATTGATATCCTAATCTCAATAAAACTTGACAAGGGACTTTTTAAGAATAGAAATAAACTATTCTAAGGAAATTACGTAATTTATTTAATGAAATGCAGATATAAAGGTAAATTATATAATGATATAAATAGCATCATGATATAAAGTTATGCCAACTAAGTAAAATCATCATATGTTCTTAGGGCACATCCAACAATAAGTTCCGGGTGCATCGACCACCAACCAGTCCATGACCTCGGTTACAACCCTGCCATTCACATAGACCATGGTTAGTGCCAGTAGAATCCCTTTTGTATAGGTTGTGCTACCATTGAAGCTGGTCAGGGTAGTGTCTGACTTTATCAGGGATTTTCTATCTATCCCCATTTGGTCAAATGCCTTTTTGTACAGGACATTTACTGTACTCCTTATGTCAACCGGTATCTTGCATAGAAGGAAATCCCCAATCTGGAATAACATCGTTAGGGGCTCTAAACCTCCCGATCCCCCCCCCCCCCTCTTGGTCGCTTTGACCTCCTTTCTACAGCATTTATCTCGCCTACCGGAGGTCATTAGTTGTGTGCAGCTGCTGGAGGCGGATTTGACCTGTGTTCCTTGCTAGGAACTCTTGCAAGTGGCCTTCCTTTACTAGCCTCTCAATTTCACGCTTGAGGTCGAAGCCGTCCTCCGTGAGGTGGCCATGGTCCTTGTGGTGTTGGCAAAATTTTGCATGGCCTCTCTTGGCCAGGGGAGTTTTGAGAGGTCTTGGTAGCTTCAGAAGACCTTCTTTTCCATGACCACTAGTATCTCTGAACGTGAGGTCATGAGGGGAGTTGCCACTAGGTCTGGAATGATCTTCCTCTTCTTATCTAAGGATCCAACTTTCGAATGAGGATCCTTCTTGTCTTTTTTTTTTTTATGCCTTCGGGATTTTTGGAAGCCCTATATTGTCTTTCTCGGTGGCTAAGGCAAAACCAGGAATCTTCTTCTAAACTACCGTCTCTTAAGCTTTTATTAATTTCTCAAGAATTGTTTGCAGCCCCTTAATGGTTTTCACTGGCTGTTCTACCAACCTGAGGGCTACATACCACACTTGCAATCCTTAATTGAAGGCAATGATGTAGATGGCATCATTCCTTTGCTCAATTTTGACTGCCTTGTCATTGAAGCGACTATAATAACTTCTCGTGCTTTCACCAAACTTCTGTTTGATGTTGAATAAATCTCAAATCTCTTGTTGCTCTAATAATTTTTCTAAAACAGCTCCTTTAGCTGAGTCCAGCTTGAGACACTTGCCTCTAGATTTCCTTTGAACCAGGACTGTGCTTTTTTTGGTCAGCGTGGACCAAAAAGTGTTGCATTTGACATGGTCAGGGCACTCAAACATTTCCATGTAGGAGACATATTCATTTATGTGTTGTAACGGCTCCTCAGTGCCATCATTCTTTGCCTCCACTTGTGGGGCTTTGAATCTTGGTGGCATCCGAGCAATCCTGATGCTGTGGACAAATGGTGAAGGTTCCAATAGGTCCACACTAATCTATATCTCTTGATTTCCATTTCTCTCCTAATTGGCTAGGAGAGTAGCTCTCCCCAATGGATTCAGGGCTACCCCTCGAGCGGGTATCCATTCTCCAAGAGGAGTTCTCAACTGATATGATCTCAAATTTGAGAACACCAACAGTGAAGTGGCCAAGACTTCAAGCAAGAGATTCAAGCTAGAACCATTGACCATAATGTCTTCCAATATGATCTAATGGATTGAGTCCCATCAACTCA